>BPLR01017016.1:0-141714 GCA_021605095.1 Caerostris extrusa
GTTACGTATTGCGCCCAAGCAGAAACCAGAAGATAGTAATTTGGCGGGATTATTTCTGCAAGTATCATTATGTGATGAGCCACGTGCCTACATGGAAATATATGTCTCGCTGTGATAGATTGCCAATAATAAACAATCACATCTTTTGCATACAATTTTATTTATCACATTAATCAGCATTATGTATTTTTTTTTTATCATCATAAGAACAAGGATAATAACACAAAAAACAACATTTCCAGAGACTAAGAATAGGCTAAACCCTTTTGAATATTCAGTAAAGTAAATCAAACAGGAAGCTTCCAAGTAAAATATGAAACGAAGAGTTCATCATACCGCAAAATAATTTCAACAAGAAAAACATTACTTAAGCAAAAGGGCATTCTAATTAACTATTAAATAAAATCACTTAACAAATTGTAATATTTCAAGCAGAAAACCAGAAGATAGTAATTTGGTGATTATTCCCGCAAGTAGCCTTATGATGAGCCACACCTACATGGAAATATGTCTCGCAGTGATAGATTACCAATAATAAGCAGTCACATTTTTGCATACAACAGGACTGAAAGAGAAACCGCTTCATGAAACGACATTATGTATGCAAGATAACAGCACATGGGATTACCACGCTCCTTTTAACATAGCCACTCTAAGGTTTAATTAATTAGAAGAATTTAATGACGTCGCCAGGGTAATTTTGAGAAGGGAAATGGTGCCAAGACTTGATTGAAAATCAAACGGAGCCTCTATCTTCAAGCGTGGGTATTTCATTTATGCAACAATGCATTTCTAAGTATCAACGTAAAACTGATAAATTAATAAAACAAAAACGGGAATCAAAATAATTAATGAGTGTATCTTTAACAGCACGTAATGTAATAGCAATAAAAAAGTGAAAAGTCAGTTTATTACATAATTCAAAATAATATCGCTGAGTGGGTTCTAGTGTATTTTTTAATAAATTTACTATACTTTAAACATACTTAAATAAAATTCATGGCTTTAAATTACAACCGCAAAAATGATTACAGTAATTAATTTCGATGTCTTTCCTTTAATTTAATTGCAGGTATAATGCATCTAAAACTTTTTTTTAGGACTTAAGAAAGTAGGTTTGATATTATTATATAAATATGTCTGGTATTATTCAGAATAACGAGATTTGCAATCTCTTCAATTTAAAAAAAAAATGTTTTCTTTATCATATCTCAATAATATAGCTTTGCTTTTTTTCAAGATAAATATGGCAAATGACTAAATAGTGAAACCTCACATGAGGAACCGGAAAAAGCATCATAAAAAATATTACAAATTAGCTCACTTGATGTTATAGGAAAAGATCAAACATCATTATGTGATCCAATAAAATACGTACGGAAATGAATCCAGATGATATGCTACAACCTTTTCTTTAGAAATAAGATTGTACATGTTTCCATAAAAATTAGCTTATATATAAAACAAAGTTTAGGTAAAAATTAATTAAATTTTTCAGAATACAGACAAATATTGTTTCATTAAGAAAAAAGAAAGGAAAGGAAAAACTATTAAGAATAAATTAGATTTATGAAAAATTTTAGCAAAAAGCATTCGAAGGTAGAACATATTCCCAAAATCTAAACAATCTTTGTAAAATATTTATTATGTTACTATTTAAAATTGAAATGAGGTGCAAAATTCATTGATCCATATTTTTAATCCCATTAAAAATATAATTAACAAGAAAAGCAAATATTTGAACTAAAATCGAATGAATTTATTTTTTATCATGAAATCAAGATTGATAATTGAAAAAAGGAGGTAATGAGGAAAACTGAATTAAACTGAAAATTGCATTAACGAAAAGAGATTAAAATTAAAATTTTTAAAAATATTTATCAGAAGAAATGAATTCAAATTTGTAAATAAAGTAATATGATAAAATTTAAAATCTATGGTCTTCAGAAATGTATCACCTACAATCCAATATTGTCATAATTGTATTTTTACTGTAACTTTTTCTCAATAAAGAGTTATTTATAGCTGGCATTATTGCACTAAGTAAGCTACGTTTGCAAGTCCACAACACTAATATTCATACATGCAAAAAGGTTTATTACTATTTTTATTAACATTTGATGTCCTTTAAATGAATTTAGGCAAGTAATTTAAAAAAAAAAAAAAAGAAAAATAAAATTAGCGAGCTCCCGCTTTTTTCTCAATTTTATATGACTGGACAAAATTTGAAGAAATTGTTTAATATTGTCAAATGTAAGGCAAAGATAGTTTAAAAAAATAATTGCCAAAGATCTTGTTTTATGAAACGAAGCAGCATAAATTTAAAGCCAAATAAAGTATATGAATACAAATAAAGTTTTTAAAAATAACAAGGCACTAAATATTCAATGCGCCTTAAACTGTAACATCAGAAAAAAATTAAGACAAAAACTAAAAAAAAATATTATATTTTTATACCAACAATTCAGGAGCTTTAATCGAGATTTACTTAAGGCAAAACAATATCTAGACGGTCTTTTACAAATTTGCTACAATTTTCTCAATGTTTGCTTTTGATTTCATTTTATACAATTTATCTCTGCATAAAAGAATTTTGAATACAAATTTGTTAAACAGATTGGTTGTATTTTTTGAAGAAGAATATCGTTTTATATCGTTTTTATATGAAGCGTATGACAGCAAACCTGATTCAAAGAGTAGGAAGTATTAAATTCAAATATATTGATATACTTTCTCAAGTGTTTTTCATTTAATGTTTGGATTTTACCGCTAGGTTAAATCGTTGGGCAAAATTTTAAACGTTGTCGTCCAATGGATAAAAAATATCTAAATCTCTATTTTTAAAACTCTGGATTTGTGAACGCTTGTTAAAGTTAAATCATTTGAATTCATTTTTTTCTTGTTTTTATTTCTTGTGAGACATTTTTTTTCCTAGATTTAATATTTCAGATAAACTCTTCTTTCGTAACATTGCGATTCAAAACGTACTGAAGGCTTAGGATTTTTCATGTACAATTTAATATCCTTTACTGTTTTAGCATTATTTTATAAATTTTTATTCTGAAATTAAAAAGAAACTAAAACAAAATTTTGAAGAAAAACAAAAGACTTTAATTTTTCTGGAATATTTGGATTCTGAATTCAAATTTTTATTGAAACATAATTCTGCAATAAAAATAAAGCAATCATTTTAACAGAAAAGAGATACCCCATAGAAATATCGATGGAATCAAATGAACAAATAAAAATATAAACTAAATCAATCTTTTCTTGGATTAATTCGCCTCAAATCTTTTATTTGTACAGATATCTTTCTTTTATTAGAAGGAAATTCTTCCTGCGCCTTGTCTTATCTTTCTTTGCTGAGAAAAGACGTTACACACAGTAAAAAATAAATAGGAAAAATTCTTAGATAATTTTTTTCAGCTACCAGACTAAAAAGAGGCTTCTGTTAATAATACAACAGGAACCTGTGTTCGACTCTCAATTATAAAGAAGATATATGATTTCAGAATTGCTAAGAATTGAACAAGAGCTACATATTTTATTTCTTTTTGAGCATAATCTGCAAGTAGTGCTTTTTGCAAATTCATAAGTGGGTATTTATTAAAAAATAATTCAAATTTCATTATGTTGAGGATATTTAGGTAAGTAAAAGTGCTACAAAATAATAGCAAGAGCAATTAAGAGAGGTATAAGAATAATTTCTTTCAGGCCTTGAGTAAAATATTTAGTCAAATTTTCTTTTTAGCTATCACTTATAAAAATATTTTCTAAATAAAACACAAAAAAAAATAAAATAAGAAACACTGTAATAGTTGATAAATAAATTTCTTCCAGGATTTATTTAGTAAATTATTTTCTCCACTTTATGTATTTTCTAATTCAGAAAGGAAAAATATTTATAAGCAGTCATGTTGTTTTTGAAAACCCTTGATCAGTGTATTTTTTTATCTTTACACATATAAATTTAAAAAAAAAATCTTTGTTCATTTCCATGGTAAAGTTTATATTAAAGCTATCGCCTTATTATTATTATTTCAAAAATACTACAGTTGTCTTTTAATTCTATTTTGCTTGTGTTTTACTAATCATTACTCCTATGCCTTTTATTATTACAAATTTTTAGAATACAGATTCTCATGTATGATGGATAAAAGTGAACATACGTCAACTCAATTACTGGATTTTCTCTTATATTCCATTTTCTCAAAAGAAATATAAGAGAAAATCTTATATTTCTAAAAATATTTCATATTCATATAAAAATATTTTTTTATGAGATAGAGGGAAAAAAAGGAACTCTTAGAACTTTATCGGAGGATCTCTTCTAAAAACCGGTTCATATTTACGTAGAAAATATAAGTCAGCAAAAATAACCAATAAAAATAAAATTTAAATTCACTGAAACTAGAAAGTTTATTTAGAAATAAATACCACCATAATTATAAAAATCCAATTTTAAGCAGTTCAATTTAGTACACAATTACACATACTATTCATAAATTTGAATAAAAAAAAAAAATGAAGTGAACGCATACATTTACTAAAGTAGAAATGCGCACATATTATTCATGAATTTAATTTGATTCATAATTAATTCGGCAGACCCTAATTTACGAACCGTCTTATAATTATTGGTATAAAGTAAATGGAAAATTGGATTTTATTTATAAAAATATGACTTTTTATACAGTATTTCCTAACACAGTTGCAGAAACGTTGGGGTTATATATCATACAACTATAAATTGATTTAATCACATCTGTCTTCCAGTTGTCACTTAAGTCTACATTCACTAATGGTTCCAGTCTCTACAAGAAGAAAAAAAATCGCCATTAGACAATTCCATCGTACAGTTGCAGCTATCTCCTGAAAAATCCCAACAATGCAAAAACTGAAGTAAACGCAGAAACCGAGTAATATTTTTATCATGAGTGGTCCAAGGGTCATTAGCAAAAGGAACACCTCAATCCCACTCTCCCCTTATACGAACCTCAAGAAAGCCTTAATTGCATTAATGGGCCCAACTAGATAATTAACGATTAGAGTGCGAGACAAAAATGTGCCAAAAATCCTAAGAATTTCATATCGCTCAGAAAGATTTAAAAAATAGTTCCGGTTGAATTCCGGGAGAAAACGATCGAGAGGTACGAAAGGCAATAAATGGGAAAAGGAATAGAAGGAGTGACACCCATCTCCCCACCCCTCGCTCGGAAAGACCATCAAAAAACATGAAGTGGAGGAAATCCTGAGGGGAGGGGGACCCGTCACCGGCTGTGTTTCCAATTATCCCGTCGAGGTGCCAGAAAGTGACAATCTAATGCGTCACGTCGGAGGTGTCACGAATGCTGCTTGGATGCCTGGTGCAGCCACTTAGGCAACTTCGTAATAGAAGTTGGCGGAGTGGCTACGAGACGATGTCACAAGAAAAAAGGGTTTCGCCAATACGAATTGCTAGAAACTAGCCAAGGTTGGCTTATTCCCGAAGGTGCATCCCGTCCGAAACGTGACAGAGGTGCCTGGCGCCCACGATTGATGGATCGGATGGTGAGTGAGGAGGTCCCCAAACTTTCAATTTAGACTTTTTATAATTAGTATAAGTGTTTGGTGGTCTAGAAAAATACGAACAACAATATAATTGCAGTAGCAGCTGTTTGTTTGACCAGACGAGGTATACTTAACTTCATGAACTAAAAAATTCTACTATTACTTTACTATTTGAAAATTCTACTACTATTTTACTATTTGAAAATTCTACTACTATTTTACTATTTGAAAAGAGTGCAAATACAACCCTAATCTTTCATTGCTTAAATAATTGCTAGATTAAAATATAACAAAACATTTTTAATAACACTTTTGATGGATCCGATGGAGAGTGAGGAGGTTCCCAAACTTTCAATTTAGACTTTTTATAATTAGTATAAGTGCTTGGTGGTCTAGAAAATACGAACAATAATATAACAATGGCAGATGTTTGCTTGACCAGACGAGGTATACTTAACTTCATGAACATTTAATGAACTAAAAATTCTATTACTATTTTACAATTTGAAAAAGTGCAAATACAATCCTAATCTTTAAATGCTTAAATAATTGCTAGATTAAAATAGGACAAAAAATTTTAAATAACATTTTTGATGGATCGGAGGGAGAGTGAAGAGGTCTTCAGAGTTTCAATTTAGACTTTTTATAATTAGTATAAGTGCTTGGTGGTCTAGAAAAATACGAACAACAATATAACAGCAGTAGCAGATGTTTACTTGACCAGACGAGGTACTATATATTTAACTTCATGAACTAAAAAATTTTACTACTATTTGAAAATTCTCTACTAAAAGCTACAAAATTCTACTACTATTTTACCATTTGAAAAGAGTGCAAATACAACCCTAATCTTTCAATGCTCAAATAATTGCTAGATTAAAAATAGAACAAAACATTTTTAATAACACTTTTGATGGATCGGATGGAGAGTGAGGGGGTCCCCAAACTTTCAACAATATAAAAAAGTTTGGTTAGACTAAAAACAATACATATTTAATAGCTAACATATTCGAATTATTATATAGCTACAAAAATTCTACTTCTATTTTACCATTTGAAAAAGTACAAATACCACCCTAATATTTCAATGATCAAATAATTACAGGATTAAAATAGGGCAAAACATTTTAAATAAAGTAAATTATATAAAATAATACCAAACTGTTATTTATTCAAAAATAAAATTTTATATGGAACATTCTTTTTTTCTTTAATGTAAAAGCAGTAATCCCATTGAAAATCTTCGAACTTTGTTTTCATTATTTTTATTTAACAATATAATATTATTTGCATACTTACATTACTTTTTATGTAAAGTAGCAACTATTAAGATTTTTACCTAATAATACAACAAATATTTGATTCCATAGTTGTTTAATGTAAATTAATCTATTAGTGTTCTTAGCGTACACCCACACACGTACTTAATTATTATTAATTATTAACTATTAAATAATTATTTAATAGCTAATAATAATTTTAATTTAATTAATTTTTAATTTAATTATTATTATTAATTAATTATTAACTATTTAAAAAAAATTTCAACTATGAAAATTGATAATAATTGTCATTTCAAAAATAATCATACAAGCATTATTATTAGCAGAAATTATTAGAACAATAAATAGTTGAAAAATTTAATATTAATTAAGAAATACCTGAAGTTTTTAATTATTACACAAAATTTTTAAATGCTGACGAATTATTACAAGTAAAACTTATATTCCCTAAATAATGCTAATAAATATTCGCAAATCTATTCATCCTATTATCATGATAATTTTAAAAGAAATTTCTAGCTTTAAAACAAGGTAAAGTATCAGTGCAGCTTAATTAAGATATTTTAGATGTGTGCTTATAGTTAAAAGGAATATATTATAGTAAAAGAAAGCATTAAATGCACGCGAAAAAAAATTTAGTTAAGAGTTTATGAAATTTTTTCAATTTTCTGAAAGTGACACTCTAATATTTAGAGGAAAGAAAAAGGCGAAATTTTATCGAAGGTAGAACTCGTGATATTTCTCGTAATAAATAATTTATTAAGCTGCAGGGTTGATTTAGTAAAGCAATTTAATTTTCTTAAGTGAAATAGTTAAGGTAATTGACAGAAAACTGAATTGCATTACTTAAGGTGTAAAAATCGCTTCAACTTTAAGTACATTTTATAAGAAAATTGAACTTAAGGAAAGGTATTTTTAAAGTACTTTAAGAAGAAAATGTAAATGACTAGTTAGAGAAATTAGTCGTTTAACTAAGTTCCATTTGTGAATATCCAATATTTTTGTTATATCACTTTTTAGATAAGATTACATATTCTCCATTTAGATTTAAATGGTTAAGAGAAAGATAAAAATTTAAAAGAGCAAGCAAAATAAAAAAAAAAATATTCAAATAAAATAATATATTTTTAACTCATATTTCGTACTTTATTGGGAAATATAATTTAATCATGCTTTTTCAGCTTTTAGGTTTTACTAATTTAATAGAAAACATTAATATATTAAATGAAATCTATTGAAAATTAAAGCTCAATATGATCTCTAAACCATTTATTTAAACAAACCTACATAGTTTCATACTTCAAGTCTATCTTCATGTTTTCCAACTACAAAACTTATTTTAGACTCTCACTTATCAATATAGTTTTATTTTAGGCGTAAAAGGTAATAGTTAAAATATATTAGATATTTCTATGAAATATTTATTTGGTCCCGAATTCATGCAAGTTTGCAAACTATCTGCGGTCATCTAATAAATGGATGCCAGTGAAAATTTGAGCCACTTGAAATTCAATGTTTATTCTATAAATTAGAATTGTAATAGACGACCGTTTTAATCACATGAAAGTGCACGCTGTTGATTATATCCCTTCAACTCATTAATCATTTCTTGGTAAGTGCTTTACAATGACGTATGGAATTATAAAACACTGCATGTTAATAATTTTAACAGAAATATTATTATGTTCTATCTAAAATTTATTGATTATCAATGACGAGTACAGGAATATTAATGTTAGCTAGATAAATATTTTGAATAATGGAAAGCATTGTAACAACATGTCTCTAAAAACATACATATCTCTATGTATTCCGAAAATGATTTTATTTTCACATTTATAAATGCAATATTCACTGTGATTTCTAAACGTCAATATGTAATTGTTTTTAATGGGAAGACATTTAATGTCACAGAAAAGGAATTTAAATCTAAAAGTAATTTATTAATTAAACCTAAAATTAGTAAATTAAACCTGAAAGTTATTTATTAATTAAACCTAAAAATTAGTAAATTAAACCTAAAAGTAATTTATTAAACATGAAAATTAGTAAATTAAACCTAAAAGTAATTAATTATTTACTGACGCTACAACTGAAACCATTAATTAAAGAGCAAGAAATCATTAAAGACATTAGAGATATGAAAGAATTTTTAGAACGGCTCTGCTTCAGGTTATTTATATCTTAACTCGGTCTTTATTAAAACACCGCCATCACTGCGATACATCAATCCTACACTTAAAATAACACGATCCTGCTCGATGTCTGAGAAAGATTAACAGTTTTAGACAACCTGTTAAAAATTAAGAGATCTCCAGATAAAAACACAACAACGCGTTGATAGGCAGAAGTAAAAAATCGCATCATTTGCCATCATTTGCTTCGTTAACCGCGATGATATATAGTCCATGGAAAGAAAAAAAAAAATTAAAAAATATGCACATATCACATTTCACATTTTCATTTTCGAATCCACAGTTGATGACTCCAAGCATCTAATCAGTTTCATCATAGCATAGCATAGAAGTTGCATAGTTAGCATGAAGTTGAAAAAAAATTATGTGGCGACTTTTTTTGCTCATATATCAATACACGATTAGTTACGGAAAAGGATTTGTTTCTTAACGACCGTAACCAATTTTTAAACTCGTTTTTTTTTTTTTTGTGAACTTCGGGTCTTTGAAAACTTTTTTTTTAATTAAAAACGAAGCACTAAATGAAACTGAAAAATTATATTTCTGACCATAAAGAAGAACCTATGTCTGTCCCCCTCTTTTCTCCCTCTATGCTTCAACATGAAGAGGCACCGTTACCATCTTAATTAGAGGAACAAAGGTACAGCGCTTCAAATTACGGGTTAATAATTTTTAAGGAATGCTTATCTTCCTAGATCGGTGCAAGAGTTGTTAATAATTGCTTTAGACAACGGATGGAAAAAGAGCTTTTTTTTTTTTTCTGATGTGGAAAATACCGCCCGAAGTGGATCATATATCAGTGTAACTGTTTGAGCAATTAAGGATAATAACATCGAATGGTGAAATCCGATAAATCTGGTAGTTAAGTTTGAGAACTTTTCAAAAATAGAGATCAATAATAATGTATAGTACATTAAGAATGAAAGAACAGCAAATTTCTAAAGGTTTGGTTTGTCGCTCTACTGTCATTTTGTGCACACTCTGGACTAATTAGACCGGGACCTACAGTTTAACGTGGATTCCGAACTACTCACAAACATTCATGCCATCAATTTCTAAAGGAGCATATAACCCTTTCATATTTAGATTGAATTATATCAAAATAAAATTTTTATTTTAGATGATTTTTTTCTTCTGCATCTTAAAATTGGTATTTTGTTCTTCTATTTTTTTTATAATTAAATAAATGCAAAAATTAAAAGAAGGGAATCTGGTCATTTTTCTATAATTACCAATACACAAATTATAATGAATTCAACGACACCATTGAAGACCAAACAAATGATTATAAACCAAATAAATGACTTAATAATGAATGGTTTATTCTTCAAAACCAAATAATGGTTATAAAGAATATACCGATTATAATGACGAATTCAAATACAAATTATATTCTGTTTTATTGCAAGGATATACAAGTCTAAGAATGTATTAATTAATCTAAAAATAATTTTTCTTCTGCATCTTAAAATTAATACTTTGTTTTTTTATATTTTTTTAATTAATTAAATGTAAAAATTAAAAAAAAAAGGAAATCTGGTCATTTCTATAATTACCAATACACAAATTATAATGAATTCAACGACACCATTGAAGACCAAACGATGGACCAACCAAATCAAATGAATGACTTAATAATGATCGGTTTAATCTTCATAATCAAATAATGGTTATGAAGAATAAACCGACTATAATGACGAATTCAAATACAAATTATATTCTGTTTTACTGTAAGGATATACAACTCCAAGAATATATTAATTAATCTTGCATTAAATTTATATTACATAATATAAATATACCTCAATTCTTTATTTGAATCATGCAGATTTAAAATTAAGAAATTTTACGTGTGAATAGTATCAAGCATTTAGGGTTTCTTTTCCATGAATTTATTTCTAATAATTGGTATATAATTCCACCCCAGTTACTATTCTTAGTACATCCTTGAATTTCGTAAATTCAAACGTAAAATAAGATTTACAAAGTATAGCTCTTACAAGATAGATCTAATGAGCATAACACAAGTTTAAATTTGTAAAGGTAATTTAATCTCTTTAAATATGGTCATAAACACTAGCGTGCGAGAAAAGAGATTTTGAAAGTCAAAGTGGACTAATAAAGCTATACAGAGTTAGTTAAATAAAGTTAAAATGAATAATGTTATGGGAATTTGTGCGTTCAAGAGAATTCAACATCATGGCAAGTAAAGCATGACCTGGAACATTAAAAGTATGAACTGGTAACTTTTGTAAACTGACGCAATTTAATTTCATTGAATTTTAACTTGCTCCTATAAACTAGAATGATGATTCATGTAAATAATTCGAAAGCAGATTTATTAAACTTTATACATCTTTTTTATTTTTATGTATTAAAAGTAAATCTTTTAAATATATTACTTAGAGATTTAAAAATTATTTCATATAAAATAACGTTTTCCCTGAAAATCTTTTTTCTCCCTAATATAAATAAATTATTTTGAGTTTTTAAAGAATCATAAAAATAATTTATTTATATTATGATTCTTTACAAACTCAAGATAATTTATTTATATTATTTGAGTTTGTAAAGAATCATAACCTATAAATAAATTATTTTGAAATTGCAATAAATCATAATATATATATAAATTATTTTGAAATTGCAATAAAATCATAATATATATATAAATTATTTTTTGAAATTGCAATAAATCATAATATATATAAAAATTATTTTGAAATTGTAATAAATCTTAATATATATATAAATTATTTTGAAATTGTAATAAATCATAATATATATATATAAATTATTTTTAAATTGTAATAAATCATAATATATATATAAATTATTTTGAAATTGTAATAAATCATAATATATATATATAAATTATTTTGAAATTGTAATAAATCATAATATATATATAAATTATTGAGTTTGTAAAGAATCATATTATATAAATAAATTATTTTGAATTTGTAAAGAATCATAATATATATATATATATATAATTATTTTGAGTTTGTAAAAAATCAATGGCAAAATCAAATTTTAACTGGTTGGTTTCAGAAAGTTTTTAAAAATTTACTTTACAAATTAAAGTTTGATGTTATAAATATTATCACTAGCTTATCTTTCCCAGTTATGTAACACACAATTTTTGTGTGAGGATATGTGTTAGTATCTATTATAACTTAAAAATTATATTGCTGGTAAGTTAAATTTTCTTATGTGCATCTCTTATAGGTCTCTGAAGTATCAATCAAAATTATGATTAGTTCTTTTTGTTTAAATAAAAAGTAACGTTTTTATAGACTGATGAATAAATCATGCCCGAATTTTGGTTGTAAATATCTTATGTATTCATCTTATTTTTTTTTTTAATTTTAGAATCTTATCTCTCATATAGTATTAAAAATGTCTAGATTCAAAATACTTTTTATTGCACATTAGCATTATCGACTTTCCCATTATACAAAAATGAAAGCATTAAAATGCTTCATTTTTTCCACCACTAATCGCTTAATATAATTTATTTAATATGACACTCAAAAAGATAACTCGAATAAATGTCTTTTTTATGAATTAATGCAAAACGCAAAATTCCGTTAGATTGTTTGAGCACATGGGTAACTCTAATGAGCACATATGAGTGAAAATATATGAAATGATTAACTGTGATAAGACTATACAAGGTATTACACATTTTTACTGAGATTTTTTTAGATTCTCAGTTCTGCAAACGTTTATATACATTCCTTAACAAAAATTGTCAAAGTAAAATCATTATGATAGACTCGTATGATTAATCTATGGTCATATGAATCATGTGATTCAGAAACAAGAGTATATCTACAGGTTTTGCAAAGAAGTTTGGCTTTAATTTCATAAAGAAAACTGCTTAAAGTCAACGGTTCACATATTTCCCACACAAAAAATGAAGAGAATAGGAGGTTTCAATAAGTCTTTTGTCTAGTTAATCGTGAGATGATCAATTAACTTCATCATATGGAATGTTTCAACAAAGAATGAATTGTTAGGCTTTTTTTCTCACAATCAAAAATTAAAACTAACAAAAAAAAAAAAAAGTAGTCTATCATTCACAGTTGAGAAACAGATTATAAGTGCTACGATTACTGGGTAAAGACGTTGCACATCACTCAGTACTGCGTCGAACTTATCACTTACAGAGTTGAAAGAATCTGCTTTTCTACAGCTAATTCAAGTCTAATTCAACTGCGAGATATGCTGTTATGAACACAGTTAAAGAACAGGGATGTAATTTACTGAATTGAAGTGATCACGATTCTACTAATTTACTACTTTTAATTACCAGAACGCTTATAAATGATATCAAACTGTTTAAAAATCCATCTAATTTTTTTTCAAATAATTTATGTTACTCAGCAATTTTTAAAAAATATTCCATACAGAGAATTATAAAGATAAAAAATAATAAAAGCATGCTATCTTTACTTCAAATTTCTCTGCCTTGGAAATTAAATTTTTATGAAAAACTAAAAAAGTCGATATTTATTTATTAATGTGTATTACATAGGAACACAGAATAGCTTATTTCGAAAAAGCTATTAATGACCGCCTAGACTTTTTAAAATGTTATAAAGCGAAATGAGATGTTAAATTAAGCTTTGATTGTGAAGAAAATTGGTGTTTGAATATGCGAAGGGAAAAAATAGCTGTTTTAGAAAACGCTTTTTATATTTTTAAGAAAGAAAATTTCGGTTAATATATTTTTTCTGGCATTTTTAGAATTAAAAATGCCGATACCATTTCAATGGAAAATTAAATTTTTGAAAAAGCATTGCAACTTTAAAGAATTTATCTTATAATAGGAAATAACGTAGATTCAAAGTCACAGAATAACACTAACCATTACATACAATAAAATATTAATGCATTAAGTTAAATAATAATAATAATAATAAATAATAATAATAATAATAAAAAAATAATTTACTCTTCTTATATTTAGACAGCTATCAATGAGTTACCAGAAAAAATATTCCTTTAAAAACAATTTATTTTTCCAGTAGTTTCAGAGGAAATTGTAATTGTATTTTAATTGTAATTGTATTTGCTCATTGTAATAAATACCCCGAATTTATTTCTATTTCAAACTAAAAATAACTAAAAAGTAGGTAAACATATAAAATAAATTGAATTCCGTCTTTTTTTTTATTATACATTTATTACAATTCGTTATCAAAACAATTTATATAATATTTTTTAAAACAAAAAAAAGTGAAATGTGAGCAAATGTATTAAGTGTGGAAAAACAATTTTCTTTAAATAAAGTAATTTAAAAATTAATTTTTATTCCATTTTGATGCAATTAATTTGTTTTTTTTTATTAGTTCACTTGCAAATCATCATCGTAATATGTGACAACTATAGTTGTTGTTCTAATGCAGCTGGTAATATAGAGACAGTTAATCTTTACGCCATAAGCAAAGGGGCTGCACCGCTGTTACTCATTTAGAACTACACAGGGGGTATATGTAGCTTGAAGATATGCTACAGACCCGAGTAACACTACCCACACAACGCTCTACGATCCTATTAGACCGGGACCTACGGTTTAAAGTGGATTCCGAACCACTACAAACATCCAAAGCACCGCCGGGCTAGAACCCGAAACATGTGGTACCGAGCACCAGAGCTCTAGCCACTCGGCCATCAGGCCCCGTGATAATTATAGTTGAATAACGCAATTTCAGAGATCATGTTTCTTAATTTCCTAAGCATCAAACCATTAATCTTAAGTTGAGTTTCCACTGGTTAATGCGTAGCCAATCAAAAGTCAGATATCCTGTCCAATAAGATTTCTGGCTGACTATTGTTCTACGACATAAAATATTAGAATCTGGTGGAAACCCACTCTTACTGTACCATGTTTATGAATGGAGTTATTTTTCTGTAAAGTACATTAGCTTTCTATATACATGTAACATTACCATTGTGAAAAGCATTTGAATAATACATTTAAAAGCAATAAAAACATATGTAAATTATTGTTCCGTCGACATTTTTAGATAGTTTGCGATACTTCAATCTTTTGTTCCTATTTCCTGAATACAAAATTCTTTTAAATCTCTTGAAAGCTAAAATTCAAATCAGTATCAGGAAGAACATCAAATTATTCACAGAATGCTGGAAGATATTTTTGCAAATTGCATAACGACACAACAATATTGAGTACCTGGATTTATGACTGGGATTTTTTAAATAGACACTTATCCTCTTCTTTACAACATTTACTTTAAATGAGAATGCATCCATAACCACTCGCACTTTATGAATGTAGTCAGAGAAACGTGTTTTAAGTAGCTCTAAAAGAAGCTATAAAAAAGAATTATAAATTCAAGTTGTTGTGATTAGTTTCCGAAGATACTTAAATAAAATTCCGACGTACATTGAGAAGAAAAGATTATTCGTATTATACGTTAAGGGCTTATCATCATAAAATCTGATAAGTAGGCACGAAAAATTGCAAATATAATTTTATGTCAACATAAAAGAATTTAAATGTGAAGAAAAAATCATACTACTATTTTAACTAGAAGACTTGTAAATCTGCTGTTTCTTTAACTATTACATTTTAAACTGGCCAGTTTGAATTGATTTGACACTTGATGAATGGATAGTTATTGAATTCATAAAATCTTCTACATATTGAAAATTGTAATTAATAATATTTCATGTACATAAGACGTTTGCATTTAAACTTTTATTTTATTATTTTTTGCTTTTATAAATTATTCGTTAAAGTAGGTCAATATTTTATAAAAACTACTTTCTTTAACAGTACATTTTGAAAGATATATCAGAAGTTTACTTTTTTAGAAATTAAAAACAAATATCATTCATTACGTTATAATTTCAGCATCGATTAGAACAATTAGATCCAAGAAGCCCAGCATGAGAAAAAAATATCTTTATCGGAAATTTTCAGAGGTCCTTGCCCAGTTTAAGCACTTAAGAGAATATTGATGCAATATTCTAGAATGTTTTTCGGAAAAATAAACAATGAACAATGGCATAATCGATGGCCATTGATTCAGGTTTTAGCTAATATGGCTTCTGTCAAGCTTAATTCATTTTATTTTATCTTATCTCCAAAGTTTTAATGAAAGGATAATATGTCGGTGCAATGAATAGCGTCATTTATCTAAAAATCTTTTTCTATTAAACTAAGAATCCACTACAATGTGGATTTGAAGATTCAAGCTTTAAACAATTAAATTGCAAAGCAACTTAAAAGTTACCAAATATTTTGCCCATTGCTAAAAATAAATCTAAGAACAGCTAAATTTTACATATTGTAGCTTTAAAAAAATAGGAATCATACGGTAGAAATTGATTCTGTTATCGTTATACAGTTCTACTCCAATATTTGTTTAAAATTCTTATTGGCTATGATTGACATATTGTTATTTCATTCAATTACAAGTCATTAGGGGCCTGAATGGGCGAGTGTCTAGCGCTCTGGCGCTCGGTGCCACAGGGTTCGAGTCCCGGCGGTACCATAGTTGTTTGTAGTGGTTCGGAATCCACTTTAAGCCCTCGATCCCGGTCTCATAACTGTAAGAGCGTCACGGAGCCAAGTCAAATTTCTACCTACGGGTACCCAATCACAATAGAAGTTGCCCCTTTCCCTTCAACCATGAGTCCCTACGGATTCGTGGGCTTGGTCTAGATGTCTACCAAGTGGGATAAGAAACAACAACAGCATATTTAGTTGTTTGTGCCATTGAATGATAATATTTATTCCAAGCTATATAGAGAATGAGCCTGTCAAAAGATTCAAAATCACAGCTGTCCCTGCCACCCCCAGGATTCGAGCCTGAAGCCTGGAAAACCAAAGGCCAGTTTGGTTTGGTTTGTCGCTCTACGGTCATCTTGTGCACACTTTAGGCTAAACAGACCGGGACCTACAGTTTAAAGGGGATTCCGAACCCCTACAAACATCCATGGCACCGTCGGGACTCGAACCCGAAACCTGTGGTACCGAGCGCCAGAGCGCTAGCCACTCGGCCATTAAGGCCCACCAAAGGTCAGAGCGCTAGCCAATTGGCCACCAGGCCGCCACAAATTTTTCTGGATTTCCAAATGTGCTAAACTAAGCCACTTATTGTATACTAGTGTATTTATTGTACCTAGTATTCTAAACACTTTGAAACAGTGTGATCATTATTTATAAATATTTTTTTAAATATAAATCCAAACAAAACTTATTATAAATATACATGGCGTTCCAAAATGTTCTCTTTGGAACATGTCCGAAAACTTATTGAATTCTGATATGAGGATAATGACCTTTAAAACTTGCGTGCATGCCTTCTATTTATTTCCATGATTTAGTATGACAAGCATCTGTATGATGTTACAGTTTTTCATGTTTGTTGTAGTATCATTTTCTCGACAGTGGGCTTGTGCCGTCTGAAGTGTAAAAGTACACTTTGTTGTTGGAAAGGCTGTAAAGTTCCTGGCGCCTGCTTCTATTCGCCTATGTTTACTTCCTTACTTGCTTGTTATCCAGTTATATACTGCTGCATATAAATCCAAAAAATATTCCAAGATGATATACGTGAAACATCAGAACAGAAGAAGAAATTAATGAATCCTTAAAGTTTTTATTCCCGACAAACGTTTTATTATTATTATTATAAAAACTGGCGTCGAGAAGTTTTTTTTTACAGCTCTCGCCAAAGAACATACTTCTAATTAAAAGATAGAAAATAGCATTTTTAGTTTCGAGTGGTTTTCGGCCGACGATGTAAGTAATTCCAATTAATTAAAAAATGTCACATATACTCTTACGACCGATCTGAAGTGTCATGTAAGTTATCTAGCGAAAAGTACTATATCAACTCTGAAGAACTGACTTAAAGTATTCGAAAACTGCGGAGGTTTTTTTTTTAGGAGGGTAGTCTTACCCAAGCTTCAATAAAATCGTTAATTTTGATTTGAGAATAAGATGAATGCTAGAAATGTTCGTTGTTTTTATACCAATTTAGAAGCTGTCCTTGAGTATCCGACGTTTTTGCTTAGTGAAAACTTTAATCATAAAGTCTTAGCTTGCTGAATAAAATGAACTTTAATTTATTCTTTAAGAAAAAGTGGATGAAATAAAATGGATTAAATTTATAAAGGATTTGGCTTGTTATTTTCATCTGAATTAATCCTTAAAACTATATTTTGATGAAATTCTGATTAATATTATATCATTCTTGTTTACGAATTTTGTTAATTAATATAACTTTGCGTTTTATTTAAATATAAATATGCTGAAAAATCTGGTTATAATTTACACAGATTTGGTATATCTTTCAGATAAAAAAATCATTAACTCATGAAATATCATTGATTTTCTGAATTCCTTAATGCATGATTCATTAATTCTCAGATTTTGTAAATGAATCTTTATAATTATAGTTCTTTGTACGTATTTTTTTGTAAATTCAATAATAAATACTTATAGAAATTAAGTAAAATAATACAACTAGTTTCAGCTATTAAATGCGATATATCAGCTAATATGATAATATATAACTCAATTTACTTGAAATGGACGATAAAATTAATATTCGTTAACAGTTTTCTCATCGCAATTTTATAATTAGTAACGTTAATTAATTCTAGAAAATTCTAATGCTTGATTTAATATACCGTCAATAACAGATTGAATATAATTATCCCATTTTGTTGCTTCAGATTCAAGTTTCAAAACAATATTTTATGTCACAATAAATATAAATCAAGCTATATAATATTTAAAGCTATGAATGAGATCTATGAAAAATTTAAGTGCTTTAACTTTACTATAAAAACTTCATCTTTCTTGACAATAAATAATTATCAAAGACTATAACGAAATGTTATGAAAGTTGAATTATATCTGAAAACATTAAAAATATTTGAATTTTTCTTGATCCATATTAGTGTACGTTTGCTTGTTTTCTATAATTCTAATCCTAACTAGATTTTGCGAGTTCTTATCGTTGATGAAAGGAGGCGGCATTTTCTGCCGCCGAGTTGTTTCGCTTGTAATTTTAAAGCCCTCCCATAGTTCCAAGAATTATTCGATTTCGGAAGGGGAGGGAAAAGGTAGCATCTCGAAAGGAGACGACATAAATTTGATAACAGAAATTTTGGTAGTTTTGGAACACCCTTTGAAATTCGAGAAAACGAGGTTATTTTCTTGAAAGTATACGTTTCTGTTAGTTTCATTCTTAGTTTTCACCAACGCTTGAAAGCGTAAAATTTTTTAAAACAAATCTTGATTGAAGAAGTATATCGGTGTTAACGTCAGATTTTTTTTCAAAAAGAACTTTATTTTCTTTCCATAGTATAATAATTTTTTCATGAAAAACATTGAGCAAAATTCTAAACTGCATAGGTTGTTAGATATATTTTGAATAGTTTACAGCTCCCTCAAAGACAGAGGAAAGTTCTAATACTTCACTTATTATTACTCTACAAAGAACAAAATTTTAATCATTTTTTATTATGCAATCTGCTAGATAACGTATTAACTATTTTATTCGCGCAAAAATAACAAAAGGCAACATGATTGTTATTCTACACAGAAAAGCTTAATTTAATATTTTGTATCTATTTGGCTTATTTGCTAATGTTTACATATGCTAATGTTTTTAACTAAATAATAATTTGCAATCAGTATATTTCATAAATGTCACAGCCCGACTCGTGGCAACACGCGTCGCTGGTGAACATTAGGGTGGAGATTCAATCCTGTTGTAGACACTGTTTAAAAAAACGAGAAGCCTCAATGGCGTTCACACCTTGCCACGTTATTCGGACTAGCTGGTGGGAGTTTTCCGGATTTTCTCCCGTACGATACGGAAATGCGATGTAGTTCTCCCTTAAAGTCCTGCCGGAAGGCACTACCCTCCTTCAGCGTCACGGAGCCAATCAGATGTCTACTTATTGGTATTCCACATCACAACAGTAGCTGCCCCCACCTTCCATGAGAGCGGCCTGATGGCCAATTGGCCAGCTCTTTGGCCTTTGGTACCACAGGCTTCATGTTCGAATCTTGGAGGTGGCATGGATGTTTATTAGTGGTTCGAATCCTGGCGATGGTATGGATATATGGTTAATGGTTCGGAATCTACGTTAAACTGTAGATCCCGGTCTAATTAGCCTAAAGTGTGCCCAAGATGACCGTAGAATGACAAACAAAAACCATCCATGAGACCACACAGGTTCTTCGACTTGGTCTAGATGTTGCTGTCTACCAAGGGGGTTAGAAACAACTACAGGAGTGTTACATTTTCCATTTTATGAGCGTTGTTATCATAGAAAGTTCTATTTAACTTATTAAACATAAAACAAATTTATGATGGGCTATTCCATATTTTAATTCTACTTATAACGCAGGAAAAAAAAATAGAAGAATCCCATGAATAAAATAACATAGCGTATACACCTCATAAATCAGCCAAATGGAATAATAACAAAAACGTAAATGCCTACTTTCTTCTGAAGAAACAAAATAATCAGAAACTCTTCCACTATTCTACCCTATAAACAAAACAGCGCGTCTGGGGCCTCCGGAACCAAATAAAATCGAGAGCAAACTGCTCACGAGAAGACTAGCACCCAAAACAATTCCAAATCATTCATCATTTTCAAGACTCGTAATGATTCAGAATAAGGAAAGTTTGGCAGAGAACCCAATACAACATTGGGATGTTCTTTCAAAAGACAGTTCAGAAAAGTTTTTCGAATAGCATAAAACTTGCGCATTGATTAAATTTTGAGAAGCAATATCCTTTATTTTCAACTTCTTCAAGGACTTCATTCTTCTTGCACGCTAATCAAGGATCTTCAAACAGAGTGGAATAAAAATGTAACTGCGACATGAAAAGATTTTTTTTTAAATTAAATATTTGGATCCATAGGTAAAACAAATAATTCTAAAAGCAAAGTTATTTCGAAATCAATTATAAATATGTATATTTAACAAAGTGAAAAGACCAGGCATTTTTTTAAATGTCCTCACACTATTCAAGACGTAAAGAAATTGCGCCAAACGTCTAAACGTTACATCAAAACGTAAAGAAATTCGAATTTTCACCTGTTTATAAATTACTTATTTATTGAAAGTTCATTTTAAAACCTGAAATAGATGTGTAGGATGTAAATGAAGTATTTTTTCTACCACAAATGTTTAACTACAATTTTGTCTTTTAACGAGTATTTCTTTTTCAAATTATGAAATATTTAGCGTTAAATATGAAAAATATCGTTTAATTGCATTTTGTCAACAAAAAAGTTTAATCAAAGATCTATAAATTTCAATTCAAAACTTTTAATTTAATATTTCTATTGTATATAATTGGTTAAAAAAACTTAACATTTTAAAATATTTACACAGTTCAGATGCTTAAATGACCAAAAGTATTATAAATAATGTATAATACTTAAGTAATTAAAATTATTCCAAAGTATTATTTTACTGTCTTAAAAACTTAGCAATATTTTTTTCATTATTATTGTTTATGTGTTAACAGTGAGTTGTTTTTGGATGGAGACTTAAAGGATTGGGGAGAATGACATATATCATTCTCCCCTAGAACAGTAGATATGTAGCAAATTCAGCGTTACATGGAAGGTAGAAAAGAAAGCCTGCTACACTTCACTCACATTTTGTCATTAAAATTTTGAACTGTATATTTCTAGGGATGACATCTGGTGTATTAGAACTCTCCTTCTAGAAACCCACAGAAGGATGGATTTATCGTGCCCATGCCCGCCAGAGAAAAGGAAGCTTTCGATTGGTGTTTAATTGGGAGGTTTCTAACCTAGCAGCTATAGCTCAGAACTCAACGCGCTATTTACTAACCTCAGGTTGTTAAGTGCAACTACACGATGAATGTACATGTCATTTTTAGACACATTTTATCTAAATTTTTACAAGAATTTTTCAAGAAATAACATTCAGATACTGCGATTGTAAACTAAAATTATATCATAACTTAACGTTGATTATCGTAATAACATATCATAACTTAACGTTAACGTAATTAAACGTAACGTTAATTATAATTATCGTTTTTGACTTATTGAATAGATTCAAAATCGAATCACAGGTACAGAAATTCAAGTATCATGTAAAGTATATCATGTTTTAATTCTGTTTGAGTTTAGAAAAAATATTAATATTTAAAAGCTTTTTGGAAGGAATTTAAAGAAAATAGCAATTTTTACACGCTTTATTCAAAGTGAAAATGACGGCAAAATTTACCTGGAGTTAAAATACAATCGCAAAAACATAACATTTGTGTATCAGATACATTTTTTCAAAACAAAACAGGTGGTTCAAATTAGTTCATTAATTTTTTTTTTCTTCTACTGCTACTACTATAAAAGCACTTACCTGAAATTTTTTCCTCAGATGAACATTTTCTTTCTCTGTGATGTCTTTTGCATTTTTTTTTATCTTGCGAGGTAAAAACTATTTAAACTTTATAAACTAACATGAGTTTGTCAAATAATCATGCAGTGCAAAAAAAAAAAAAAAAAAAAAAAAATGAAGTTTGCAGAAAATTAATTACCATCCTTCAGAGTCAACGGAGAAAATGCTTAGCACTTACTTCAGAATTAAAAAGAAAATGTAAAAACTCTGGGTAGGATGTGTTTAAGATCTTTCAAAAATAATGATCTACATTTAAACAGAGTATGATAAATTATACCTAAGAAACTATAATTCCAGTAAATTTTAAAGAAATTTATTTCAGTGTCATCATATTTAAATCTTAAATGTATGTCTAGAATAAAAATATTAAGATGTTGATTGATGAATGCAGTAAAATTATTTCTAAAAAGTAAATCACAAAGCTTTGGTATCGAATGAAATAGCTGTAATACAAATTTCAGTCGTTCAACAGTTTGGCCAGATTTATTAGCTAAAAAATTACACCGTTCTTGAGTTTTTGTTTCTTTTTTAATTAAAATTAAATTTTAAGGTAAGAACATGTGTTTAAACATTTTAAGTAATTGACATTTCATTTCATTATTAATTAAACACATAAGATTAATTTGATTAACTGTCAATGATCCCTGGATCCTTTTTTTTTTTTTTTATGAACTTCGCATACAATTAATATTCATTCAAGGCAACTGAATGCACTGATGCCAACGGCAAAAAAATGAAAATTTAATAACAGACCAAATGAAGAAAGAATTTGAGTACCTCAGACGGTAACACGTAATTGGCGGCTTAAATAGACAAGAAGAAAATCTCCTTTAACTTTTCAGATCCATCAAAGAAAAATACATATAATGCATAATGCAAATGCCATTTCAGAATGACAGTTAAAAGTTAAAACTTTTTTATGATGGACAAAAAAGAAAGCAACTTTTCAAAAGTACAGTTCTGTCAATGAGAAAGTGAAGTAACAATTCAAACGCATGCCATGCATCTTGTTTAAGAAAGTATTAAAAAGTTCTTCAATGAATTATTTTAAAAAAATGCATCCAACGCAAAAGTAAAGTTAGAAATGAATCTGGCAAATATGAGTTTAAAAAGAGAATTTTTGTTTCTGATTTATAAAATTGTTTTCAATTACTAGTTTTTTTCCCTTTGATTTTCAATTATTTCACTTCATTTAAACTTGTATGAATATATTTTAACTTCCAAGTTAATGAAAACCCTATTAAATAAAAAATTCGGAATATTTAATTTAAAACTGCTTATTTAAAGGAAGAGCAGGCGCTTAGTACTATAGGTTTCGGCTTCAAATCCATGTCATGAATGTTTGTAGTGGATAGGAATCCACTTTAAACCGTAGTTCCCGCTCTAACATGATCGTAGAGCATTGCCTTGAGGTTTAGTCAGTCTTCCAACTCGTGGTTCCTCGCCAAAATGAAGCTGCATATTACCCTTAGCCATGGCCCAGTCACCTGCAACGGGGGTCTTCTGGATCTGGTGTAGGTTTTCCTGCACCAGTGGGGATTAGTAACAACAACAAAGATGGTTCTATGTTAAAATATATAGCATAGATTTTGAGATAAAAAAAAACCGATGAATTTAATATAACGGACGGTTTAATATAAAGGGGTTAGGTGAAATGTTGACCTCGCCAAATTTTAAATTCCTGGATTTAAAAAAATATCGTAATTTTCTATGACCTTCCAGTTATTGTAATTATTAAAACAAATGAAAAGGAAAGAAAACCAAAGTGATATTTATGTTAGTGTGACATTTCGAGTTTAAAACTGGAGAACATATTTATAAATTTATTTCTTCCCTTGAGAATAATCTGCTGGATTCTACAGTTCTTAGTAAATTGAATAACAAGGTTTGGTTTGTTTGTCGTTCTACTGTGATTGTTTGCACACTTTGGGGCTAATTAGACCAGGACCTAAGCAGTTTAATGAATAACAAGGAATCCTAAATAATCGTGCTATATAAAAATATATTAATTAACTTTCTCAAAATATTCAATACTTAAAAAAATAAACAATATTCAAGTAAGATAATTATTGTAATAGATAAATACTTATTTAAAAAGGTTCCAAATTGTTATTACGACTGAAATTATTTACAGCATATACCCTGCATTATTTCATTTTTCTATTCATGATTTCACCAGAATGAATTAATCTAATATGTTTAAGATTTATAATTGAAAAGTAATGAAATATAGCAATAGAAATCCATTTGAAATTTAACAATTAAAAATTACTGCTAGGTTGAATAATTAAAAAAGGAGGGATTTCTGCCTTCTTTTTTTTTTGTTAGTATTTATAATACATTTCAATTTTTTTTTTGTTATATATCAATGCAATTTTAAAGTGCTTTAATGATTCTCAATCAGTTGATTATTCAACAAAGAAAATAGACACATACATTATTATCTTTATTATAAACAAAGAGAAATGACAACTTTAAAGCAATATACCAATATGCACAAGTGCATATTTAAAACTAATTTTACTATTTTAATGCATTTAAGTTTTTTATTTAAAATTAGGACATTTTCGAACATACAGAAATCGATTTTATGTTCTAACTGATCCAAATTCATTTCGACATTCTCAAAAGTGATGTTAAATTTAATGCATTTATTTCGATAATTTTTTTTAGAAAGAATTTCCATATATTAATTAGATATCAATTAAGTGACAATTGTACTTAAATGGTTAAATAGGATTCTGGGAATTTAAGCAAATTATTAAACATTTTCTCGGGAAAATAAGTAATTTGCAATGAAAAAAGGCAGCGAACTGAAATCAAAGAACCGAGAATTAAATGCAAGGATTAACATTTACTTTCGCTTTTAACTCCATAATTTCATTTTAGTTAAAAAAACTAATAGACAAATACATAAAATCAATTTGAAAGTATTTCTGAAATTGCGTTTCAATTTAATTTGATTCTAAAGATACATCTTTAAGCTTTAATTAATTTTATTTAGTTTTAAAACGAGTGCATTAGTTATATTTTATTAAAAATTTATAACTAGTTATAGTTAAATTTGAAAAAATATATGCTTGTTGTATAACAAAACAAGGTGTTTTAAAATAACCATGTTAGTAGCAGTGCAATACTAATTTTGAAGTAATATTAACAATGTAATAAAAAAACGATAATAGGTCCCAAAACTATTTACCTATATGCAGTATAATATGATCAATTATAGTTTTAGCTGAATTTGAATCGAACATTTTAAGAATATTATAATAAGTACAAGATTAATTTCTTTTGAAAAATGCGAAAACACTCAGTTACATAAATAATTAGAATGCAGTTGATTTATTTATAATGCCTTTCGAATTAATGTGTATAAATTAAATCAATCTTATAAAGTTTTCTAATCAGATTTTTTTTTCAAAGAAAGATATTTAGCATTTTTTCAGTAGGAAAAGAAATATGACTTACCTTGATCATCAATTGAAAAGATGCCGATTCCATCTCCATCCCGAATAGAATATGTAACTGTAGAGTCAATTCCGGGAGGATCAGCATCTACAGCGGTTACTTGCATCACTAAAGTACCTTCAGGTTTATTTTCCCGCACTGAACCTGATGCCACAATGTCCGGGAACTTTGGTGGATGAAGATTTTCATTGACATCCTCTACTTCCACCAAAAGGTATGCAACAGAAGTCAGAGGTGGATCGCCTTGATCCCGAGCTATAATAGTCACATTATACAATTGTTTCTGTTCAAAATCCAGAGTACGAGCCAGCCGTACCACACCAGTCACTGGGTCGACGGAAAATGTTCCACCTTCTAACATTTCATAGGCAACGCGACCTCCGTCCCCAAGGTCAGGATCTCTTGCAGACATTACCATTACCACAGTCCCGATCGGAAGATCTTCTCTAACTTTTACCCAAAATTGTGTAAGACCAAATAAAGGAGGATTATCGTTGATATCTTCAAGACGAATGTAAATAACGGTTGAAGACATGAGTGGTTTATCTAGAGATGCATCTCTGGCCCAAACACGCAGAGCATAGTTCTCAGTAACTTCTCTGTCCAACGATCCAACCACAGTCAGAAGACCAGTATCTTTGTCCATATGAAAGCGGTCCCAAGCTGGACCTTCCAAGTTAAAGATGAGTCTGGCATTTTCCCCTTCATCAATATCAGTGGCTCGAAGACGTATAACACTAGTTCCATTTTCTACATTTTCAGGAATAACGAAATGGTAAAATGACTTTTCAAATGTAGGAGGATTATCATTGATGTCTCTCACATTCACTGTAAGCTGCATTGAAGCAGATTTTTGTGGTTTGCCCAAATCAAAAGCAGTAACATTCAAAACATACCTAGAAGTTCGTTCACGGTCTAGTTCAGAATCAACTAAAAGTCGACCAGTATATAAATCGATTTTAAAGCAGTCATCACCTTCATTGTTATAGTTTATAACATAAACAACTAGTCCAGAATAGCCATGATCTCTATCTCTGGCTCTCATTGCCACAACCTGAAAATAAAATACAACATTACATAGAAGAAAGAAATCCGCGTGTACCACAAAAGTATCACACGACACTTACAGAAGTAACAAACAAATAAATGAGGAAAATAATAAAATAGTAATAGATGAGTTAAAATGTGTAAATTTTAAAAATTTTAAGATATTTTTTTATTCATTTTTGGCATTTACTTGTATTTAATTGCGAAATAAAAAGCGAGATTTTATTCCAATCAAATCATATCTTCTTTCTGAAATTCTTTAGCTTATTTTCAGTTTTCCTGCATTGGAACGAGAATAGTTTACATTAAACAATGCTTATTAATTGTATGCTTTTGTATGCATGAATTTATAAAGACTTTAACTAAAATCAGTGTTAAGTTATAGAAATAGAGAGTATTTAACATATATATTATAATTTTGAGTTGAAAAAAAATTAAAATTACACGGATCTACTTATTTATCTAGAATCGAACCACAGACTTAATTTAGAGATTAGTTACTACTATTGAAAGTTCTGATTAGTATTTAATTATTTAAACTATTTGTAACTTTAATATCAAGCGGATGAAAAATTTCTTTAAATACACATATCCTAAAATGGAATGAAAGTTAACAAAAAAGTACGCATAGTTAAAAAAAGACCTTTAAAAATATAAAACGAAAAATTTATAGTCTTATTGTTCTTTACAAGGATAAAACTGTCTCTTGATTGTTGTAAATCACTTTTTGTCATAAATTTTCACGAATACCAAATCGACAAAATGATGATGCGTTCTGAATTTAGTAGAATAGAAAATGTTAAAAAATGAATAATATATAACGTTAGTAAAATCTGAGCAAAACAATTATTTGAAGCATAAATCTAGTTTATCAAATTTTTTTTTTTTTTTTTTTTTTAATAACAATTTTGCTTTTTTTTTCAAGCAATAAGTGATCACAGAATTTTATGTGAGATTGGTCAGTATTTTAGAGCACATTCATTCACTCAATTTGCAGGTTTTTAAAAATATTATCGTCAAAATGTTTTAAAAAAATAAAGCACACCTTTGCTTGAAGTAAAGATGTTTAAATAAAATTGTTTAAAAGGCATACACATAAATATATTTGGCATCGAAAATATTACACAATGCTCATATATACACTCAAGAGCCAAAACATTCTGACCACCCCTACATTTTTGTAATGAACTCGTCTGGATGACGTGGAAGGCACGTGATCAGGTGGAAGTGGTATTTAACTGGTATTAAGTGGGGGTATTAATCCATGCCAAGGCGGGTTGGCGGTGTTGCGCGCCAAGGTGGGCCAACTCGTTATTGACAGGTGGTCATAATGTTTTGGCTCTTGAGGAGTATATTTCATATTAAATAATCTTCTTAAACATATTTAATCAATACAACATATTTGACGGGTGCAATTTAAAAATTCTACAAATTAACAGTGAAAATTAGAGTATAATTACAAATTTTACATATGAGAATCAGTTGAGGTGTCAAAATATATCAATTTAAATTTAAGCAACATATTTTAATCACCAGGAAAAGTAGAAATTTAGAAGTTAAACGTTACTATTCTTCTAAAAATAAAAAATACAAATTGATACGTTGAAGTCTACAATTATTTTACTAAATAAAACTATAAAAAAAAAGTTCAAAACCAAATTTAAATAAAAATGGTTTATATTTAATATACAGAATTGATATTTAAACATTTTAAATGTTTCTACGATAAGGTTAACTTAAATTAGTGATGTCCAGTGACACTTCATAAGCCCAGAAGTTTGAGAAACGAATATATAAGCTTTTTATGTATTAAGTCAATGTACATTAAACCAATTTAACTGATGCAATAATAGTCGATAACATTTTAACTAATAATTTATTAATGATCATCTTAAACAACTATTAATAAAAATTAGAGGATATTTTAAAATATAGCGAAGTATTGAAATTAATAAAATAGCGATTTAATTATTCATAATGAAACGAAATATTTTACAAGGAATTTTCTGTGGATTATAGATTTATTTGATAAAATTTCTGAATAAGTCCTTTCACATTAAAAACCATACTAACCTCCGATCCAACACTGGCGGATTCATTTATCCACACTTCGGAAGGAATTGTTGACAAGAATTCAGGAGAGTGCCTATTGTCACCAAAACGCTTTGGAACAACATCTTCCTTCGCTTCAATAGCTTTGTTCTGAATAGTACCCAAACGCAACAGTTCCATGTACCGGTCAGTAACGTCCAGTTTCCGACAGTCAATGGCTATGCCATCTTTATTGCGACCGGTCATTTTGGAAACAACTTTCAAATTGACAGTCATAACATCAGCAAAATGTTGGCTGTCGGTTGCTGAAAGCATTCAATATCCAGTCTGTCTTCGTTTGTTTCGATAGGTCACAGGTTACTTTTAGAACACCTGTATTGGAAAGTCGACAACTAATTAATGTAGTTCGAAGAATGCAACCAAAAGAGAAAAATTTTTTTGACAAATAAATGTTAGTTTATTTTTAATGACACTTCAGCAAAAGGCAATAATATTTATAAAAAATATTTTTTTTCAAAAAGCAATTTTCTGCTTTCATACTGAACTTTGGGTCAAAAATGTTCAGTTAAAAATAAAGTTCAATTTAAGGATTTCTGTAAAATTTTTAATATAATATAAAATATGAATTTTTGTATTAAGTACTTTTCCTGTGAATGCTATCATTAAGGTTTGTTACAAAGTAAAACATTTAAATTTTCAAAAATTTCAATAATATGGTGTTATTCAAAGCTCTTTTATTGCAAAAATAAATAAGATTTGAATTTAGTGGATCAATTGTTGTTTTTAAAAAAATGAAATTTACTATGATCATGTTTTGAATCAATAGAGATATATACATTTAAATGCTGACTATAACCAGATTGACAATTTGATTTAACATCAATTAAATAAAATCGTTACTTGAACGTTACGAAATGTTTTTAGTAAAAGTATGATAAACTAATTTGTTTTTCTATTTAATTTTATGTCCATTTTAATTAATTACTTTGCACTGTAACAATATTCGTCATTTTCAGGATTTTTTTTTTATAAATATATATGTTCACAAAAACCAACAAATCTATCGAATGAAACTATTATAGCTTTTAGCAAAGAAAACTTATTATAATAACCACAGCTTTTGAAGGCATGCAAGCTGGTTTTTTTTTTTTATTTTTCTCCATATAAAATTTCATAGTGCCAAGTATAGTATTGAATACAATATGTCTACTTCCTGTCACATCAAAGACTCTTATAAAACTTTTCTAAAAATCGCATTCCTTTTCTTTACTTTCCTGAAAAATATTCCGATGTCTAAACTTCTCTAGTTGACATGTATGTGAAACGTTATTGGACTAGACTGGAGTACTAAACAAATCGAGCGATACGAAGATGGTGACAGCAATGGTGCTCTCTGCAAGGGGGAGTAATCAGAATGTCAAACACTGAAGGTTCTTTTTTCTAGCCAAATAAAAGGAAGTCAAGCAAATCTAAAAGAATCTGATTTAGATGTTAAATACACTGCCAACAAAGATTTGAAAAAGTATTGTAGATATATTTGGAATATTTCTTTTATACTGTGGGCATGAAATATGACACAATGTAAAAAATATATCGAAATCCAAAAGCAGCGAATGACAAAAAAGTTTAGACTTTTTGAAAAACAAATATAAAATGGTAGTGAAGTATTTATCAGTTATTAACTGACAGGGAAAGGCGTAAAGCACCTTGAAAGATGGCATAGAGCTCGAATATTTTGATGGCGTTAGACCGAGGTAAAAATACAAATAGCAATTTTCTTCAAAAATCCCCTGCTGCAGTTGGAACAAAATGGCAAGGATCAGTAAAAAGCGCTGCAAAAAACTCAACTACTTTGAAAAACAAAATTGTGTCCTCCATCATTTCCGGAAACTGAACATTATAAATACACTCCAAAACATTTGCATAATCCTTTTCAAAAAATGGTGATATATATTCCTGTTCATCCCTCTTTTCAGAATATTTATTTTCTGAATATGAAATATATACCAGCTTAAGAGCAAATATTAATCTTCAAAAATTGCCTTTAGAGTCCTGCAAGAATAAACAAAATACACCTTTGAAAAGCGACTTTTAACTTCCTTTTTTTGACAAAAAAAAAGTTATGTATTCAGAGAAAAATAATGCTATTGTAATTTATTTTTTCTTAAGAAAAATAACGAAATCCTAATGCGAAAATTATTTTCTGTTATTATGCATTACATTTACATTTTAATTTTCAAAATATCAATTTAAATCAACTCTAGCAGCAATTGCAATTGCCTCATGAAGTAGTTCAGTAATCTTCTTTTAGAAATCATAAAAAAGAAAGGCTGTACGTTGAAAACAAAAAAAAAAAAAATTATACATTGTTAGAAATTTTAATAATATATTTGTTTCATTGTCTGGAAAGATAGATACATGAAAAACATATTTATTTAAAATAGTTGCAAAACAGGATTTAATAATAATATTCATAAAGTAACATTCGCTGACACATGAAAATTATTTCTGGTACTTAGAAAAATGTTGTACATTTATAAACTAATATAAATAACTAAAATCTCCTAAATTTAAATCAATGGATGTTTACTGTGAACAAAGGATTATGCATTTAAATTATTCTGACAGAAGATTATGTTAAAATGTAATTAATTTTAATAGAATAAATTCAAAAAAGAGTTTAGACAAATAACTTAGTTGAATTAGAAAATTTAATTAATACAAATGATATTTTTAAAACAAATAAATCAGTTTTTAAATAAAAAACAATTTTACGACATGCTAAGTTAATGCCTAATCGTTATGACTGTATAATTTAGTGGTTTATTAAGAAGTACAATGTTAGAATTAATACAAAGAATAAATAATTTTAAGAAATTGAAAACATAGGACACTATAAAGACTGATGTTTTACCTTAAAATTTTATTTTTCGATTTTTGAATGAAAGCAAAACATATCCTTTGAAAAGCAGTTTTCTGCTTAAAAATATGTCTATGCTTTCATAAATGTTTGGTAAAGATACGTAGTTACCATCTATTTGATATCCGATGTTAATCCATGATCCCCGTTATGATATCATTGTTACCATGGTATAGTTTCTTATAATGACACTCTATCATGAGACATTTTGTTGTAAAATTATTAAAAACTTAGCACCAATTTTTTTGCATTATACATTGCTCATTAATTTAGTAGATTATTTAGTATATAATTTTACTGTGTCTTTTATAATCAATAGATTTTACTAATAAAAGACACAATTTTCATAAAAATTCTTTCAACAAATAAAAAATGCAATTTCTGTCACGATAGTATTAAATTGTCTCTAATAAGGGGTCAGATCTTATTCTGAATTCAAACCAAAATTTTAGCAATGGAAATCATCGGAATGAATCTGAACTCAACATTAAGTAATATTTATGAGTAACGTTTTTAATTTCCCAATCTCAAAAAACCCGTAAATTAAATAAACTTTATAACTTTGTGTGTCTTACGACAATTTAGATCAAAATTACCTTTATCTTCATTCAACCCAAAACATGGATCATCGTCAGCTGGGACCATGAGGTATCGTACAGTGCTTCCAGCATCGAAGTCCAATGCAGATAGTGTTACTATAGGAGTGTCCAACGGAACAGTGTCCAGAACTTGACCCATACAGTCCACTCGTTCAAACAATGGACGATGGTCATTAACATCTCTGAGCTGCACATGAACAGTCATTTCTGCTTGGCGTCTGTAGGGCGAACCCCAATCAGATGCTCTAACTCGCAAGATGTATTCTCGACGCATAGTTTCATAATCGAGAACTTCAGTAGTTGAAATCTAAGAATAATAAGGGATAATAAATAATAAAAAAAAAAAGAAAATCACAGATCTATATTTCAAATACTTTATCATTAAATAACTTTACTTGTAGTATGGTGTTAATATCCTTTAATCAGTAAAGCAATTACGATTAGCATGCTTGAAATTTACTTCTTGTCGTATAAGATTTATTAATGTATTCAAAAGGTGCGGGTCTATTTGCATGCGGGTAACTTTCTGACACCTTTATTACTATAAATTATTTCTTATTGTAGTCGACTTTATCTGTCACAAGCAATGCACAGGATTACTGTAATTATTTCGTTCGTTTCATATTTGATCGATTAACATATCTATAGCTTATAGATACGTATTTATTTTAACTTCCTTAAACTTTAATGAACAATCTTTTATATTATCAATTTTCAGTTAGAATTCCAATTCTTGCAATTATTTTAAATTTTTGCTATTGCTTTAATGTTTTAGTTCTTTTCAACCTTTACTTGCAAAGAAATAGAGTTTAGAAGATTAGAAAACTAAAGTCTGACTAGATTAACATATTCATTCTTGAATCTAGATTATCAGTAGAAATTCTAATTCACTTACCTGCGCCAGTGAAATGGTCAATATTGAAGGGAACAGGATGCAAATTGGCCAAGCTGTATGTGTGATATATCCATTATCTCCCGCATCTCAGCATCTGTGGCATGGACTGTGCACACGATACTGCTCTGGGACCTGTTCTCATCAAACACGACAATCATGGAGGATGTTAAACACTGGGTCATTGTCATTGTTGTCCAAATACTCTAATATTTACTATAGCAGTGCCTTTGCGAAGGTGGGGCCCACCTCTCCACCACTGGTCCACAGCACTGACCGTTAAAGTTATGGCAATAGGCTCGTCTCTCTCTATCTAAAACTTTTGATGTCCGAAGAACTCCAGTTCTCTGGTCTACGGCAAACATTCCCTTCATCATTGCCAATTTCAATGGTGTACAGCAATGGTTTTTCTTTCTCTACACAGATGCCATCAACTGAACCGAACGAATGGATATCCAATTGAGCTACTTTTCCGATTTCTACATCATAATCTGACTGACTGAATTTTGGGAATGGGATGAGTTGCTTCCAGATACTTTGAGGTGCACCTGGAAATACATAATTCAATTAAAAACTGAAAATTGCTAATAATTTTGATGTAGAAACATTTATAAAATGTTTAATAAACTATTTGATATAAAACTTTAAATTTATTTCATGTAGATTTTTATATAACAAATAGCATAAAATCAAATAAATATTAAAAATAAAATATTATAAAAATCAAATAAATTGTTATGGTAAAATGTGTATTTAATTACATAAAATCCCAACTTCTTTTTTAGGGCTAAAACAATTTAAATCCAAACTTATATATTTCAAAATAAAAAAATGTGCAAAAATTAGACAGAATTATAAGAAGGATTCAAAAGGTTTAAAGTAAATAAAGACTTACAAGCAATATTTGTAATCTGTCTCTAATTTGTTAATTATGGCATTTTAAGAGCAGAATATTAATTAAACAAAATTAACACTGTTTCAATATTTTTAGTTTGAGAAACTATATATATTTTTACCACTTCCATGTGATTACAAAAATAAGAAGATAATGAGAACAAAAATGAAGATAAATGTGAGAAAGAAAGAAAAGAAGATAATGAGTCATAATGGTGGTATATATATGATGTGATGTGATTCCATACACACTTTTTATCAAGCTTTTGTTTTTTTTTTTTTAGCATTTAGTTTGGTAATTATATTGAAGAAATTATAGCAATTTTAAAGTTTTTTTTTTTTAAACTTCAATATTAGTTATTGTATAACATTTTTATGAAATATTAAGCCTTAATTTTGCTTTTTTCTTTGGCACTTAATGTAAATTTTAGGAATTATAAGGAATTTATATTACCAGTACATAATTTTTATTACATTTGGATTTAAAAACGACTAAATATACATTAGTAAAAAAAAATGAATAATTAAAATTCCAAAAACCATACCGTTTTGGATGTAGTTTTAGGAGGCGTTCCTCTATCAGTAGCTTGCAACACCAAAGCATAGCTGCCAGCAGCTAAATCTCGAGAAGGATCAGCAACTCCTATCTCAAATTCATTGGCCTTTTGCCTGAGGTGCACTCGAAAATATCCTTTATCTGCACTCTTCATACGATTCCTAGTCCATCTATTTCCACCATGTATACCTTTATCAGCATCAGTAGCGAGACAATGGCATATATATCTGGGATCACTATGCTCTAGAATAGATGGCAGCTGCCGAACTCTTGAATTTCTGGAGCATGAAGATTAACAGGAGTTACCTTGATCTGTACATTTGTTTTGCTGCTGAATGCCAGACTTCCAGCTACTTTCGGAATTTAGGGCCACGATCTTCAGCTACAACAGTGAATTTATGAAGAGACTCCTTTTTGGTAGTCAAGTGGTCGAGTGAGCGTTATAAAACCTCTGGTGGGATGGATAGCAAACTGTAACGATGGTTCAGGGAGACTATAATATATATCTCCAGCTAACTCCTACATCGGGGTCTGTGGCTGTGACTCTCAAAACATTTTTATGTAGAGGGAAAATCTTCGGGGATAGTGATGCTATATTCTGAATTGTCAAAGAAAGGGTTTGAGATCCATTTTGTATCCAAGATTCTAACATGGACTATAGTAACGAGCTTAAAGTTTACTGATCTTCTATGCAGAGATGTCACCATGGCATTTTGACACCAATTTGCATAGTGTAATCTTGATATTTCTCTGTTCAATACGGCCTGTTCTTCGGTTCTGGTCCTCCAGAGACAGGAAGCAGAAATCTCCGACAGTCGCGATTCTGCTTTGAACATCTTGCCAGGATCTCAAACTATTTTATATCGGACAAGTAAAGATGGATCCGATATGAAAATCCCCCATCTTTTCTGTTGGAGTGACATAAGTTTGCCAACGGAATTTTCAGGAACCGTTGCATTGTATTCAGAGCTTGTAAAATCCAAGTTAAGTTCACCGATGACAACGTGGAGTTCGACAATCAAATAGCACCGATACTAGGGCACCGAGCAGAGCAGAGATAGGGAAGGGTGAATGAGGAGGATGTTCCAAATGGGCAACGCCGAAACGCAACCCCATTTATGAAAGAAAGCAATCAGCTCAGCATCAGAATCTGTAAGAGATAAAATGATTTAATCCTAATAATAATCATAATCTTAATCAATATCAATGCTAAAATATTTGATCATTTTCCTATTTTGAAAAAATTAGATGTTAGGTAATATTATGGTGTTAGGTAATTATTTTTAAAGATAAGTATTATATTATAAGATAGCTTATGTAAAAGCTTACTTGCTTTATAAAATCTTAAAATATTGCTTTTTATATACGACGTATTTTACTTTTATATACGTTTTGTATAATATTACTTATTATTTCAAAATATACGATGTAAATTGCAAAATATTTAAATGGATAGTTAAAAAAATTATCCTACAGTTTCTGCCAATTTAATGTTGTGAAATATTATATGTTTATTTTTAATAAATAAAACACATATGAAAAAATTGTGTTTAGTTTGCTATGAAAAAGATGTAAATACATTTTTTCTAATGCGGCTGACAAACATTTAGACAGTTTGTCTTTTATGTCTTAAGCAAGCGCCGCACCGACGTTACTCACTTAGCACTTTCCAGGAGGTGCGTGTAGCTTGAAAGATAAGCTACGGACGCGGAGTAACACTACCTCCTCAACGCTCTATGATCAAGTTAGACCGGTACCTACGGTTTAAAGTGGATTCGAACCACTACAAACATCTATGGCACCACCGGGTCTTGAACCCTGTGGTACCGAGCGTCAGAGCTTTTAGCCACTCGGACATCAGGCCCCAAAATGTAAAAATATATCAATAAATTTAAAATACTTATTCATTTTACATCTTCTATATCATATTCTTTTGAAGGTAACAATACGATCATTTGTAGAACAAAAAGAGTCAGGCACGTAACCTTTTTCATTTTGATGAATATTTATTAGTATTATTCAATCAGAAAAGCTATATATTAAAAATTGAATCCCTATCGATCAAATAAATCATAGCGAATAAAATTAGAGAGACGGAGCTAGTAAAATCAACAAAAGACAAATTGCTGTAGTTAGCTAAATTATGTTACTAGATTGATTACAATCATACTGAATCGTCAGTACAGACATATCTATTGATCACTCGTATTCTCTGCTTTAATATATATACATATATATATATATATATATATATAATATCGACAAGATCATAAGAAACTCCCGCTTATAGAACCCAGGAAACCGTTCCATTTTCAACTGTCACAAACATAACACCCGTCGGTTCATTGAGACATTTTCGCATTCCTCGAATAAAACGAATAATAAATAGCGACATTTGCACCAATTCTAACGAAATAACAACCAGACCTTATGATCTACAGGCATGTCATCGGCAAAGGATAAATAAATATACAAAATATGAAAAAAAAATAGAACATGCGTAAGGGAAAGTATAGATATATAATCCAGGAATAGAAGGAGAAAAATTTGCTCATTCTCATCCCAAGAGAAGAAGTAAGACGAATGTTCTAGAAGCATTTTCCGATATATCCGGAATATTCCACAGTTCCTTGTCCCCCACCTTCAATGGGGAGAAAACAACCCTTAGGGTCGCCTCTGGAACAAGATAATCAGAAGTCGGCTAGCATAAGCTGGAAGTGAAGTGAAAAAGATGTTGATAAAAGCTTCGAATCGAAAAATATATTTTGTTATTCTTGGCTATCGCTAACACCATCGGTTACCATTATTTTGTAGATTTTTATCCCCCCCTACCTTTTTTTTTTAAATAAAAAAAGAAACACCCTGGTAATCAGGTTTATTTCTTCCAGCACGGCAAACAACTTTTGAATTTTCTTAAATATTGACTCATAACAGGAAAAATGTTTTCAATGGCATTTAAAAAGAACACTGTAACTGTTGCAGAAATGTCACTCTCACTTAACGCTATTCATAAAAGTACAACTTGATAGGTACTTGATAGTACTTTATAAAGTACATAGGTATAGGTATTTTATAAAAGTACACTTGGTCTACAACGATTAATCATCACTCGTAGCAATAAATAAAAATTGTATTAAATGGTGAAATGTATATCTGAATGAGTATTACAAAATATGAACAAAAATTAATAATTTATAAGAGTATTAAAGTAAGTTAGTTACAAATATTAGAAAAATGTATCTGTTATAGTTTTATGGGAAGAACTGAGAAAAAATATTCCTTTTAGGTATTTACTCTTTAGTGCGTGGTACTTTGAATTATTTTGCAGATTTTTTATCCCCCTTAAAACAACAGAAGAAACACTCTGGTAATCAAGTTTATTTCTTTCAGTACAGCAAACAACTTTTGAATTTTCTTAAATATTGCAGTCACACATAACAGGAAAAATGTTTTTCAATGTCATTTCAGAGAGCACTGTAACTGTTGCAGAAATGTCACTCACTTAATGTTACTCATAAAAGTACAACTTGATAGGTACACTTGATGTGCAACGATTAATCATAAGTCGTAGTAACGATTAAAAATTGTATTAAATGGTAAAATGCATATTTGAATGAGTATTACAAAATACACTGACGGAAAAAATCCCAACGCAGAAATCCCAAGAAAAAGAGAGAAAAAAATTGAATCGATGTCATCTTTCAGATGTATAAACACGCCTACCAAATTTCGTTTATCTAACACAAATCTTTTTGGTGTTGGATTTCCTTTTTTCCGTCAGTGTATGAACAAAAAATCAATAATTTTTTACGAGTATTAATTGAAGTTAGTTACAAAGATTGAGAAAATTGTAACTGTTATAGTTTTTTATGGAAAGAACTGGGAAAAACATTTATTTTAGATATTTACTCTTTTACTGTGTGGTGCTTTGAATAATAAAGTACTTATACTTGTTTCAAAAGCTTCTTTACAATATATATATATATATATATAGGTGCTTCTACAATGATAAAATTTTACAATTTTATACAATGTTATACAGTTTGTCACTAAACTTTTTTCAAAAGAAAGGAAGCACACAAAAAAATCGGAAACTTATTCTTAACAATGATATATAACGTTATTTGTTAGTTTTCTCAAAAGAAATAAAAAATAAAATCCAAGAGATCAAGCAATGCATTTGTTTGCTATATAACGTCGAACCATTTATTTTCGAATTTGAATGGTAGAAGTTTTCAGGTATGGCAAAAACTTTTCAAGATTTAAAACTTTTTCTTTGAACACAAGTGACCAAATTATGTCTTTTCTTTGGAATGAGTCCAAAAGTGACTACAGAATCGAAAATTACTTCGTGAATTATGATTTGGAAGCAAACGTGCACTTTGAAAATGTATTTTGACTGGAAAGAACCATTCTTGTTCAAAAAGAAATCTAGATTTTTTATTGCATTAATATAAGAATATTCTGAAAAATGAACTGTAGATTAGGTGAATTTTATTTACTTTTCTACTTTAAAGTACATTTATTTATTTTTTCCAATATTCATTTCCACGAAACTTTAAAAATTTTGCTTATTGCCAGAAGAATCACATTTCCGCTACTCTTATTTAAAAATAATATAGTTATTTCCTATGAACTACAAAAAATGTAATATATTTCTGAGAGCTTGCCATCAAGTAATCTTATTTACTGAAAAGTAAGCTTTAGCAATAGCAACGAATAACATCGATTCAGTTTAGTTCTCAAGAACCCTTTGTTGACAAGCCTCGAACTTGTTACAGCCTTATTCATTCTTTCACAGTCGTATTAACTTCTCACATGTGAACATTAATCTTCATTTGCATCCCACAATTTGATAGGTTATCATTGATAATCATTAATTGGGTTTGGTTTTTTCTCTGAAGGCCTTTTGTCTCAAGTTCTATTTTTACTACTTTTACTTCGAAACTCCTGTTTTCTTTTAAAGTAGCATTAAGATTTATCAATAACAGTTAATTAAGCAACCATCCCAAAAAGCAGACTTACACTGTTTGTGTAATGTTTTCATAATTCCAGCTCAGGTATAAGGTTTATTGTCATTCTAAACTTTCGAAAAATGGTAAATGAGCTTCAAAACGCCATTGTGAATGTTTAAAAGTCTTATTTTTGTATAAAATAATACCTATTATTCGCAAGTAAAATTTAATCATTCATTTTTGTTAATGAATAAACAAAAGTCTAAAGTTTTTATTATAAAAGAATTTCAAAAGTCTTTATGTATTTATGCACATTATATCATTGATAATTAAGTGATTCTTGAATATTATTAATTTTACATAGCTTAGAAATCTTTTTAATCAGTTTATTATATGTTTTATTCATATGAATTGAAGCGTATTACATATGAATTGAAGAATATGGCAAATTATTAATATTTACTCAAATATTTATTATTGTAAAAATTCGCAGTTTTTAAATGCCTATAAAAGATGATCTTCCTAAATTGAACTTTTGCATAGTATTTGAGGATTTTTGATGTGAAGTATATTTTCTTACAGAATATAAATAATATATTCGAAATGGGTAAAACAAAGCACTCAGGAGTTAACTGATTGAAATTTCTAAGTAAATACCTTTCGATCTAAAAAGCAAATGATTAAACTTTGGTGTCTAATGAATGAATAGCTGTACCTGTATGTCTACAGCGTCGAAATTGAGCACCCAGACGGTGTGTAAAAGAGGAGAACTTCAGATTCTAGGGTTCTATTCTCAAATTTATTCCGTTTACTCATTTAATTATATCAGTGCCATGCTTACGGATTCACGTACAGAATCAGAATATGTCACCATTTGAAGGATGAGCAATTTAGCAAAACGAAACAGAGTGGTGAAATCTAATGACCGCTCGACATTTATACCGCAGCGATACTCTCATACAATGCTGGCAAGAAAAGTTGAACCACCACAGAACACAGTGAAGAAGGTAGCGGTCGACCTGGAGATACGGCAAAATGTGAAGACATGGTGTTCGTTAGAGAGCCTCTGACAGCGTTTGATTAATCGTCATGAACCATTCAATGTGTAACCACGACACAGTTGACCGCAGGACCATTAATTGTACTGACTACACCTCACCTGTATACAAAGACAAATGGGTTTGCAATGATAATGAGATCGTTCGACTTGGGATCACACTGAGTTGAGTATTTTCAGCGATGAGTCCAGCAATTGTCATCCATAACATCTTTACAATACGGTGATCCGACGATATTCTACGCCCCGTTGCGTTGCTTTTCCTTTCCGGGCATCTCAGGCTTACATTTCAACAGGATAATATCCGGTTGCCTTATCCTTATTTTCATTTTTACATATTGTCAAACACTTCCATGTTTAGCAACTTTGCTGGATTATTCCACGTTTGGTGTCTAAGGAGAAAGCTCCACCACCATCCTAGTATATCGCCAAATCTAACTCGACAATTGGAGGAAACTAGAAACAGTTTAAGGAGAAATCCCTCCGGAAAAATCTATTAATTTTACGTCATTCCCAGATGGATAATAGGTTCGCATATCAAAGCATAAGGATCATAGATGGGGCAACATCTTATTGATTTGTTGACTATCTGTATTTGTATCTTCATAATAAAACATTCATTTCCCCAGAAGGAAATTTTAATCTTTATTCTTACATATACATTACATCTATCGAATTTCGACTCATTCTGATAAATCTTTATTTGTCGTTTTTTTTATTCTTAAAATATATGAAGAATTCCTCAGTCACCTTTTTTATATGATTATTGTAAAAATTAAGCGTCTTGAAATTTATACTTCAAGTAAAAAATAAATTGAAGAAGAAAAAGAAGAAAATAATAATTTCTAAACGTTTGACTCAGAAATCTCATTTGTTTTTGCCTTTTATACCATACTAATTTAATAAAACATGAAGATATAATAGAAAACATTCTTTCATATAATTTTTTTTTAAATATTTAGTAATTTGTTTTCAATTAATTTTTAAAGCAATGATGGAGTTTATATTTCGTTTTATTTTAATGCAAAACTAATTGGTAGTCCAAATAAAGTATATAATTTTAGTCTAATAACATCAATCACAGAAGTTACATTATTTCTGACTTATAGTAAATGACCGAAAAGAAAAAAAACCCAAATTGGAAAATCTACTCCCAACAACACAACTCTATATTTCCACTGAAGAAGAACCAATCATTTGGCATAAGGTACTCTGCAATAGCAAACTACTGCAGATTAGACACTTTTTCAGAAAGAGAAATATTAAAACTTTTATAAATTTCTTTAAGCAAACTTTTTTCAAGTTGAATCTAAAATATTTAGCACTTTATGCTATATCTATTAAAAAAAAATTTTTCGGAAATATTTAATAATGTTTAAAATTTAAAATATACCACATTATGTACAATTGAACTGCACACAGAATATACAGACATATTCAATATAGTGTGACCGTATATCTAGTTTTTTTACTTTTTTTTCTCTCAGTGTATTTTTATATTCTTCAAGATGCCATATTTCAGAATGAATTAAAAAACAATCGGCAAATGAAAGCTTGAAAATTTAATTTGAACTGACCCTTTCAAGAATTTTACTAAAAGCATCTTTCATAATAAAATAACGATTCATTGCCAATTCCTAAATGTCACACTCAGTGATAAGACCTAATATAAGAAATCCTTCTGCCCCTTCATTCTTTTTCCTTAAAAGGAATAAAATCATATCTTGAAAACTGTAACATTAATCAATGTGTAAATATGATCCAATGATTTATAATCGCAGATACTTTAACATAATTTTTAAGTTTCTTCAAATTATTCTTGCAGTTGAGTGTGACAATGCATAATTTTCTAAAAATGAACAATAAATGATTAAAATCCAAAACAAAAAAATATTTTAAATTATATTCTGAAACTTGAAAGAATTACATAAATCAAAGTTGAAACTGAAGCAAAAACGGACATAATACTTCGATGAAAAACAATAAAAAGTCATTCCACCAGAAACATAAAAGGTAGACAGTAGTTCTGAAACCGCATATATACCCCCAAGATCTTAAAACATAAACTCGAAATGCTTAAGTGGGGTACTCTATACTTTATCGTTCAAATAACCTTCGCAGTTGCAAAATCCTAACTCCAATATAGTATATGAAATCGTTTTGTTTGGAGGAAGACTGGACATAAAAATATATAGATTTTTTTTTTTTAAGTCTTGGGACGCGATGGAACATATAAAATCTCAACTAAACGATTCCAAATTTCCTTCGTGCGCCGAAATAGCATTAAAGAATAAAATTGCTTTTACGACTTCCAGTTCTTCCACTAGACCATTCTCGATGCAGTCGCAACCTGAGCATATATTACCCTGCTTCTGGACTTCACTAAGGATTTTTTCGTATTGTAATGAAGGAAAAATTGCTTCGCCAGAGAGACCTTAAGCTTTCTGGCACTTCGGATCACAGATCTTATTTGAAGATAACGAAATTCAAATTCAATCCTTTCGCAAAGATTCTTCAAAAAGGAGTCGGGTGAATTCATGGAAATGTTATTTTTCGTTATTTCCCTACTTGCATTTAGAATTCGAAAAGGCATAAAGATTTTCACTCCGCATTTTTGACAACCTCATCGAACAGAAGTACGTGATTTTCTTTCTTCTTTATGCCTATGTTTTTCTCCTTTCCCTTCACCTTTCATACAAAAGGCATAAATTACCATTTTGCATTTTGTTTATAAGTGTGCAAAAGTCGGATATGTTGCTAACAAATGCTTTTAATACTTTGTGAAAGTATTTGTGAAAAGCTGTTGCAAATGCTGCAGAGAATTTGGTTTTATTTCAAGCTTCGCAAAGGAGTATACTTGAAGTAATATTTAGAGAGTTTTAAAGTAAGAAAAAAGATACAATTTTTGATATTTTAAAAAGGAAACTAGTAGATGGAAGATTTGATTATGTCTTAGTTAATAACACAATTAGTTAACAATAAAATACACTTAGTTAATATACACACTAATTAATATATAATTAGTTAACAATAAAATGCACTTAGTTAATATACACACTAGTTAATATATAATTAGTTAACAATAAAATACACTTAGTTAATATACACACTAGTTAATATATAATTAGTTAATAATAAAATACACTTAGCTAATATACACAATAGTTAATATACAATTAGTTAAAATACACACAATACACTAAGTTAAACAATAAAATTATCCAAAGCAAATAGAACTCGCTTATTGCAGAATATTTCTCTTAGTTTTATTACAAAATGCAAAGCCGATTATGTTCATTATTTAAATACTATATGCATAACTTAAAAATAACCCAACGCAATATTTTTAATTTAGTTTAAAAATAATTTGAAATTTAACAACAAATCTTTTAGATTATTTAAAAAATATATCGTGCATTTTCGCATATATTCTTGACATTTTAAATTTTATTCGTTTAAAAATTTAATTTCTATCAAATGATTACTAATTGTTTATTAACCGATGTATTAGTCTTGATTTAAAGATTTTTTGAAATTTTATGCACATATATTATTTTTATACTAGTGGGTTTTTTTAATTAGTGTTATTTTGTGCTTTAAATGATTTTTATTTCATTTTTAAAATTTTGTTTTGATATTTATATTCTACAAAAATATAAAAATATTAATACCAAAAATAGTCTTCATTTTAGATTTAAACAAACAGCAATTGATTTATAGGATGATTTACAATAGAAGGTAAGAGGATTGTGGAGTTAAAAGGAAATCACTGTGATTTTCTATTTAAAATTAAAATAAGATCGTCCTTGATTGTAAGACAAAACCAGTTTTCAAAGAATGAGATGCAAAACTGATCTAAAAGTGTCTGTGACGGATCAGACGGTTGGCAGAATTTTCTTCCGTTTTAATCTAGGCTACTACAGGTTTCGGTTTTCAAGAGGAAATTACCTCTTTCAAGCGTTGGGCATTCCGTTATCGTAACTAGAAAAACAAATAGATTTGCTATATAGTTTACTTTAGTTCAGTTTGTCGCTCTTCGGTCATCTTGTGCACACGAGGTCTAAACAGACAAGAACCTACAGTTTAAAGTGGATTCCGAACCACTAACAAACATCCATGCCATGGATTTGCTATATAAGAAGTTGAAATAAATTTATTATTGTTCTAAGAGAGTATTTTTCGCCTTCGCACTCGATGTTTTGTAAATTTTGTTATTATTGTAATAATTAAATCAGGCATTTAAAGTATTAATTAAGTATAAAAAAGAGATTTACTACGTTCATAAAAAATGGAAGTTAACAACTTTTCCGTATATAATTTCATATTGATGACAAAAATTAGAATCAAAAAAAATTATTTTCACAAGACATTTGAAATGCGGAATAGTAATCCTTTATTGAAAATAGCAAAACTTTTTTTTTCTCATACGTATGTTTTTCTTTCTACAAAAATAGTATAGAATCTTCAATAATAATTATTCTCCTCAAATTCTTGAAAAGAATAACCTATAAAGTTATATATACTTTTCAAAATTTTGATACAGCAGAATCGGAAAATCTCCCGACACATAATAAATTTTAAGCTCTAAAAATTTGCAGTGAGATAATATGGATCTATCGTTAATATGGAAATAAAATCTTTTTATCATCAACATCCAAAACATTTCTTGACAATCAAAAATGTTCCTGATTATAAGAGAAATTTTACATTTTAAAAAATACATTTATTATAGCTTTTACGCTTTTATAAATTTTTCAGTTGGAATATTAATTAAAAATGACAAAATATCCATAAATAATGGGAAAACCATCAAATTATATAAGATATTGATATTAAATATCGTCATCTCTTTAATATTAAATTCAAACATTTAAAAGAAATTAAAACATTTTGCATCTGTGTTCTTATTCATGCGAAAGAAATACTTTTTGAACAAAATCCAGGTTTACTTCTTTTACAAATCTCTTTAAGTTTACCATTAAATTTGCCACTAACTGCTAGCTTGCAAAATAAAATATTTTAATTAAATACAACTCATCATCTGGATAATAGATTGAAAATACATCCTTAATAAAATTCGAATATATCCTTTACATTTGCAAATGCATACAGCAATTCCATTACTTCTATCGAAATTCATTAAAAGTGAGGCAAACTGCAATCATTAAAGCAGCTGCATATAATAAACGATATATATAAGGAACACAATCTTCTACTCTTGTAAATTATAGTTTTACGATTTCGAAATACTACCCTCACAAGACTGCAATGAGAATTACGCAATTTTACAGCCGTGGAAATCGAAATCCTTGTTCACACTTTCCAATAACTGATCATCAGCCATTTCTGGCGCCTCTCCTTGGCTAAAGCAACGTCTGTTTCCATTTATGCAACAAGTCAACTCAATAACACCAGATGATTCATTTTTGAATGCAAATTGCCAACTTTGGGGTGGCTGCCACCTTCCTATTTCCGATTCCAGCAATCGATAGTGCGCATCACATTTGCATCATTTTCAGATACTCCCCAGGAGTGTCATGAATACATTACTGCAAAATGTGAAGTTCTTGCTGCTTGCCATATTTGTCATGTGTAGATGATACTGTCGGCTGCACACTCAGAGACGCCAGGAGAAGGGAAGTTTGGATTGTATTTAGCCATTCTTTCTCAAAAGCATATTTCTGGCGAATTTTCTTTCCACTTTTGAGAAAATGCGTTATTGAACTAAGGGCTTATGGAAATAAAACATTTCTAACCCCCATCAATTGCATTTTCAGTTATGTAATTATTACTTTTGGGTTTGTGAATATTTAGAATACTGGAACACGAATTCTAAACAGATGATTAGGGTATTTTGTAGTCTGAAAATACTTTCTACAGTTGGTCGCGCATCAATCTAAAAGCACTTTGCATGTAATCTTGGCAGGAAATACGATATCAGTTGAAAATTTTATTATTCTTAATTTTTCCGAAGTAATTCTAGAGTCAAAATTTATACTATATAAAGTTTCTAGTTATTTTTCAAAGTGCTTTCTATTATTCGACAACAATGTAGAGATAAAAAAACAGAAATTTTACGAACTATAGAAATAATTGAAATTGAACTTTAAATTTTAACTATCTTTTAAATATATTTTAACTGATTTAATTCTTCAGTTGATGTAATTAATCAATTAATGCATATTTCATGTTTTTTTACTTTTCTGATGATTCAAATTTAAAGAATGTTGCATTATAATATATAAATAGTTTTATTTCTATAAAAATAATTTAAGTAGGATTTTAATTTTTTTAATGTATTTAATAAATGAATTCATTAGAAGTGTCATATTTAATATTATCAAAATAATGTTTAATGTAAGATGTCATTAAATTATCATTAAAATGTTTTTGGTTATTTATGTTGAGTTAGATAAATACTTTGCAAACTTACTAGATAAATAAATTGTTGAATAATAAATGAATTATGAAATAATAATAAGTAGAAGAATAGTGCTTATTTGTTTTTCCATATTTTATTTAAATTTTGATTTGAAAGATATATTATTTAAAAAATATACCATGAGAAATTTTAAATTGAACAAAGCAATGTTAAAAGTTATCACAGTTGCAAAAATCTATATGCGAAGCTTTGAAAGCAACTGCTTCCTGCAGAAAATTTCAATTTCACACTTGATTCGCAAATGCTTCTATTGCTTTTTTTCTTGCACTTGCTTAGCGACAACAAACAACTACAGAATAACAATTTTTTGAAAGAAAAAAAATTTACACACACAGTATTCTCCGTTTAGAAAAATCTGCGCCCAAGAATTGTCAAGTTTTGCTTGTTGTTGGCAATTCATTGTTGCCAACAAGCGAGTCTTTTTGAAAAGGATAGCAGCAAACTTGCCAGAAAAATAAGGGTATGTCGGATCTTTCTGAATATCTTAGAAAGTTTAAGGGGAAGGAAATCCAAAACGTGCCAAAAAAATCTTTTAAAATTTACTTTCTCGCCTCACACCCGACCAATATGAGGACACCACAAAAGTCCGCAGGGCCCTGCAACACGAAAGATATGAATAGACGCCTATGTTTAAGAAGTAAAGAATGGGTAAAAGTAAAAAAAGTAGGATAAAAGTGAAAAAAAGGAATTTGAATTTCTATCCGTTGTAGTTTTAGCCATTTCCAACGTCGACTCTCAAGAACAGAACTTTCGGGAAACATCGATTCTTGCATCAAATCGACTCACGCAGAGGGTTGGGAAAGGGGCCAGCGAAAAGAGAAAATAAACCGAACTAGAGAGCAAGTACAGAATGAAGAAGGGGTAAAGAAGAGAAAGAGGGAACTGCCTTCAATCCCTTTGAATTTCAACAAGATAGAGAAAAGTGTTGTTTTGAATGCTTGTCGGAAAGGTTCAGGCAGGAAAAGAGGCAAAAACTTCAGAACAAAGGCTGGCTAGAATTTGGCATCCTTTAAAAAATAAAAATGTATAAAAACTAGGACCGCCTATCTTTCCGGATTAAACTTGCTGGACTAAGGCATGGTTTGCCATTCCCGGCGTTGCAAAAGAAGATGAGATGAAGGAAAAAAAGAAAAAAAAAAAAAAAAAAGGGGGAGGAAACATTTTCTTTCCAACAATGCAGGAGACGAAGGGGGAAAAAAGGTGTAAAAATTTTACTTTTGTTTTCCCACGATGCCATTTTGAAGCCCAGACGAGAATGAAATATTTTGGAATGGAGCAAAACAAGAAAAAGTTTACAGATTAAACAGTTAAGTTTGCTTCTTTTAGAGATTTGAGACAAATTTTCAAATACTTTTAATACTTTGTCCGAAAACATTCAGAACAAAATACTATGGAGGAAATACTATGAAGGAAGTTTGGTTTGTTTTATCGCTCTAAGGTCCTCTTGTGCACGCGAGGGTTAGACCAGGACCTACAATATAAATGGATGGATCTACAGGATTCCGAATCACTAACAAACATCCATGCCACAATCAGGATTCGAAACTGAAGCCTGTGATACCAAAGGCCAGAGCGTTAGCAGTTGGCCACCAGTCCACAGGAAAAATAGAATATCACATACTTTAATCCATTTTACAAGCACGAACAATCATTAAACATGCTAAATGAAGTTTAATTGTTCCGTTATTATAAATTAACCATGGAATGATAATTTATAATTTTAAATGCGATTTTTAAAATATTATATTAAATAAAAGCTTTTGTTTTGGATCACGCAACGAACGCATAAAAAGTCTTCCCTCTTCAAAAAATTTGTCCAGTAAAAAGAATACTTAAGAAAATCTTGCATAATAAACAGAATCCTTAGAAACAAGCTTGCGTAATTAACTGAATTCTTAGAAAAACTTGCATAATTAACAGAATCCTGAAAAACCATGCTCGTGAAAAAGAGATCTAAGAAAAATCTGCTTAAAAATCTTTTACAAAACGAGAAGAATTTATAAGAAATGCAAAAAATGTGACAAAAGATTTTTTCAGTTGTTGAAATAATAATTAACAAATTTAACAAAAATATAAATTTAAAATTTCCCTACTGTGCTAAACACAACACGCAGAACACAATCACTAAATACATAGTATACAGAATACATAATATTTAATAAAAAGTAGTTACAATCCCAAAACGAGTAAAATTGTGACGCCTTATCATAAATCCTATAATTAAAACACAAAAAAGAAGGAATGAAATAGTAACAACTAATAGGTATGAAATAGGTTCTTAAAAACCCAAAACATTTAGAATAAACTGAATAATTGATAAAAAAAAAAAATAATCAATGTATAGGAGAAAATTAAACTATTTTTATTTTACAAAACATCAAATCGTTTTTGTACACACAAAACAAACAGTTAACACACAAAAAAATTAGAAAATAAAGTTTTAAACTAATTATAATTCGAGCATACTATAATATAAGAATAAGTATTGAAAATAAAAATTTCACAATTTTTTTTTTTCATTTTTGAATGAAATTATTTTTATACACTCATATTTATCTTATTACTAAAACGCTTTAAAATAGATTCGGACTTAAATATGTGTGGGGTTTTAAAAATTATTTTACAAACAATTTTCACAATCAATATAAGTTTGATTATTTTGGTAATAATTATATATTTTTAAATCTTTGATTTTTTTTTCTTTCATAATAATCACCTTAGCTCTGATTTTTAACTATGAATAGTTTTAATTATTTATTTAATAAGATATCTATGGTTTTATTTAAAGATAAATATTGATGAAAATTACGCAAAATTTAACTTGTTAAAAATGTTTTTTTTTTTTTTAATTACATCTTTTACGCTCCACGAATAGCGTGAATAAAAATTCCGGTCATGCTCAGACATGTTTAAGTTTGCCGATAGATACTTTGTTGATAAGAAAAAGGCTTTCTGTTTTTATACAAAAAGAAAAGAAAAAGAAAAGATATTTCATCGAATATTGCAATAAACAATACTTGTGATAGTTATCAACATCCAAATCACCACGCATCTTATTCAACAATCAACTTCAATGTATTTTCTCATTAATTCTCTCATTTTTTGACATGCACAACAAAAATACAAAAAGAAAAAGCTTTAGATGCAACCCTTTATCAGACACTTTAAGACAAGGATACTTTATGTGATTTAAATTTTTAGCCTTCTAACTCGTAAAAAACTAAAAGTGTGCTGATAAAAATAATCTTCATAAATCCGTATATGCTTATAAAATATTCGATAACGTGGGAGTTAAATCGGAGAGTATAATGCTACATGTAGTAGTAGGTGTGTCAAGATTAAAATGAACCTTGTTATGAGTATATTACAACACGATGACCATTGAACATGATTGTTTCATCCACGTACGAATAAGATTGAACAGCATAGATACTTATCTTATTATATGAAAAATATATTAGCCTCTTTCATTTTACGGTTTCTTTTTGACGCCAACTTTGCTGCTTTATCTATTGTTGTGTAACGAGGAATTTCTGAAGATCATCTAGTATAAGAGAGTCAAAAAATTAAATAAGCAATTTTTGAGTTAATCAGCGTTTCCCTTAGTCTAAATTAAGAAAAAAAAATTATATATAAAATAAAATTTCAAACATTTGTTGAAATCAGGACTAATTCATTAGTTATACATATGTTTGATAAACAAAAGATTGAAAGTGATTATTTTTATTTAATGTTGTTCTATTCAATTTATAAAGAAATTAAATAAGCAATTTTCAGAGTTAATCAGCGTTTCCCTTAGTGAAAAGTTCTAAATTAATTAAAATATTATATATAAAATAAAATTTCACACATTTGTTGAACGTAGGACTAATTCATTAGTCAAATGCATACTTATGTCAGATAAACAAAAGATTAAAACTGATTATTTCATTTAATTTTTGTTTTATTCAATTTATAAATGAATAAAAAGTGAAATTATATATTTTAATATAAAAATGTAGTGTTCAGAAAGTATAATATAGAACTACAACTGCATATTTTTATAATACAAGCAAAAGTATTTCACAGATTAATTATTCTATATCACTTAATAATTCGTTTTTATTTCAAATCTATTAGATGCAATTACCTAGATATTTTTTTTTTTTTTTTTTGACATTTAAAGCTTTTTAATCTAGCACTGTAATCGAAATAACTAATCCGGTGCCAGGGAAATCACAATCTTGTTGACATATCTTCCGTGAACTTCTTTTGTGTTTTCAGAATCCTCCGCTGCTGACTGTCAAATATTTGCCTTCGCTCCACCTGTCTTTGCTTGTTCCAACCTCACTGGTCCTATTGAGAGCTTGTTGCATTTCTTAATGCTTACCCAAACGCAAATGCTTACTATTGATGTCTTTACTTTTTTTCGTCTTCCTCCTTTTCTTCCTGATGAACCAGAGGTAGTTCCTTTGTTTCTCCTGTTTTTCTTTTGTGGCTATTTAGACGGCTCACAACCAGTAACAGACAAAATAGATTAAGTGCAGACAGATTCTTTTTTTTTCCTTCACTCTGATTTCCATCACTTGTGTTTCGTTTTTTTCTCGTCTGATACGCACCAGACGTTATATAACTTGAAGACAATTATCCTTCGATACTCAGTCCATTACACAACGCATTAATGGCTCATCACAGAATTTTTAATACAGACTTTTTTTTGGTTCATTCGCACATCTAAAATTAAGCATGTAGTTTTTGAGCTAATATATTAAACTAATCAATTCTCTTATAGTTATTCCATTTTTATTTCCTCTGAAATAAAAATCCTCTTTCTTTGCTAATATTGAAGACATCCTAGGACAACTATGCATTTATTGATCGCTGTATATGAATATTTGTTAGAACATCTGCCTTATTCTAGTGTCTGGATAAGTCCATTGAGTTTTCTGTGTATTTGCGTGATGATAGTTTGGTTTGGTTTATGGTCATTCTGTGCACAAGAGGGCTAAACAGACCGCGACCTACAGTTTAGAGTGGATTCCGAACCACTAACAAACATCCAACATAAGCCTGTGGTACCACTGGCCAACTGGCCAGAGTTGACCATCAGGCAGCTTGCATTTGGATGAGTCACTTATAATTTTCCCTGACTTTTGTGATCAAAACTTGTTCACAGCAATATTTGGGAGTCAAACTGCTATTTATTTAAAAAAAGTATATTTAAAAACCTATTTATTTTTAAGTATATGCTTGAATATTTGGACCTAAGTATATTTTCTTGTATGTCTGCTGCAGGGAAAATAAAAATGTCAATGATGTAATTTTTTTATTATCTTCTTGACTGTCGTAGATATATTGATATTTCAAGTACTCTTTCCAGCAGCAATAAATTTTAACGATTAAATTAATTGTAGATGAAGGTCACACGTGAATGGCCTAACTATAACATCATTCATTGCGACAGAGAGTTGAAAAGTAAATTACTATTCGCTATTTATTTATATACTTGAGATGACTTTTTTTAAATATTTGAAATGTGAAGTAATGTTGAAATAGATGAATCTGCTTGTTGTTTTTAGTAAATGTTAATTCCGATCTTCTGTTATCTTATGCGCTTGAAGTATTGATATAAAAAACGGGCTATAGCGGAAAGCTTCGTACAAAAAAAAGTAAATGTATTATGAAGAATGCATTTTTTTTAAAATTCCAATTGCCATTTTTAGAAACAAAATATTTTCTTATATAAAATTTTATTTGCAAATTAATTTACATTTAGCTTTAGTCAACATTTATATATGATTTAAAAATGTACAAATTGTACAACATAGACAGACCATTATGACTTAAGATTATGAAAAAAATCCTTCAAATTTTTAAGCTTATTTTATTTTAATTGTCAATTCAAGGAATTTTTTCATTTAATTACCAAGTAAGTTCTTTCAGACGTCAATGTTAAACAATAATGAGATAATTACTCCACAGATTATTCGCAGTTTAGCATATTCTTAAGTAAAATACTTGTTTTTCTACAACATTAAATACATAGTCACTCCAAAATAAATGTTTTATTAAGCTTTGAAAAAAAAAAATAACTTCGTTACTGCAACGCAAAATGCATTAGAATATAGTTAATTGTCGATAATAAAAAGCCATTAAAATCATTAAGCAGCTACTTAGCTATTCATCGACCTAGTCTAATTTATTTATATATAATCAAATAGCAGCATTCATTTTCCAACAACCATTAAATCTAATTATGATTTCTTTTCGACTTCATCACAATGCAATTTATTTGCACAGTATAAACACATTCGTAATCAATATCGTTATTTAATTTATAATTCAGATGGTAAAAGAACAAAAAAAAATGTAAGTAATACAACCATTACTTTTAAAAATAAAAATTATTAAGATAACACTACGCTAACGTCAAATTAAAATACAATAAAAGCAGCTACATAACGACCTTCGAAAATAACCTTCATGTTCACAAAATGCAAATGTAAACGAGACACTGTGTACCTCTTGTAATAAAGAGGTAAACATTAATGAACTTCTTTTCGTGGAAAAAAATAAATAACAAAAACGGTGTCAAGCGCTTTAGCAGCTGCCATGAATTTATACCGTGAAAAAGTAGTGATAGCATTAAACACTAACCGAGAACAAGACCCTTAAAAATCCAATTAATATGCTTGAAGAATAAAGACAGGGGGCTACTGAATTGGAATAGGAATACTACAAGCACGGGTGTGATGTTATTAAGTTTCGCAGAAAACGTCATAAAAAATAAACTAGATTAAAAGGCTTATCCAACAAAGTTAGGTAGGAGACGAAATTATGCTGAGCTTGCTCACCATATTTAGGGCTGCCATTTTCAGACTTCATATAAAAGCGCGTAAATGACAAGTAGCGAACATGAATTTTTTTGGAAAGGACAGATTTGCATCTGTTTTTTCTTTCTTGTTTATTTTTATACCCCTGTTTTCTATTTTCTCTAGAACACAGTTTTGCTTCCCCCGCCTTTCGTGATTCTAGTTTTTACAACGTAACAGCTGTGACGACTTTGACGTCACTAACACGAGTCCTTACATATTTCTATCAACAGGTTGCGCGCCTCTATTAAGAGGTGATGGTGTTCCCTCTTTTTTTTATGATAACGAACGTTTGCGACAAAGAGGTTAACTTTTCGTTTTCGTCCTCTTTTTTATTTTTATTTTTTTTTTTTTCTGGCTTTCTCCTTTTAATTTGTTGCTTTATCTTTTATTTCTGAGCATTAAAAGGATCTTATAGGATTGGGTTTGGAAATAGATTTAAAAGTAATGGTATGAATTTATAAGTCTTTATAGCATAAAGTAGATGAGTTGATATTGCTTTAGAGGTTATGATAGCTTAGAGTCATTGGAAACAGAAAAGGATCAATTTTAATACTACTGTTACTATATCAAGCATTGGGAAAAATAACAATTTTAAAAACCTTACTTCTTGAAGCACATGAATCATGCATATTGTACTGATCAAAACGACACAGATAGATTCTAGGTAAGTTTAAATGCAAATTATATTTTGGTGTTAATTTGTCCAATTACTCATATTTTGGCTAAATAAAGTGTTAATATACAACAACAAAGTAAAAATTATTCAAATTTTCGTTGTTATTCTTTTTAAATCAGATTTGTATTTTATTTTCTTGGATTTTTGCGTGATTAATTTTAAATCTTTGTTTCTGACAAAGAGGTTAACTTTTCCTTTTTTCCTCTTTTATTTATATTTTTTTCTTTTCTGGCTTTCTCCTTTTAATTTGTTGCTTTATCTTTTATTTCGGAGCATTAAAAGGATCTTATAGGATTGGGTTTGGAAATAGATTTAAAAGTAGTGGGGAACTTCTATGAGTCTTATTGCATAAAGTAGATGAGTTCATATTGCTTTAGAGGTTATGATAGCTTAGAGGCATTGGAAACAGAAAGCGATCAATGTTATTATTGCTGATACTATTTTTTAAGTATTGGGAATATAACTCTAATAATTTTAAAACCTTACTTCTTGAAACACATGAACCATGCCCATTGTACTGTTCAAAACCCCATAGACAAATTCTAGGTAAGTTTAAATACAAATTATATTTTAGTGTTAATTTGTCCAATTACTCATATTTTGGCTAAATAAATAATTAATATACAACAAAAAAAGTAAAAATTATTCACATTTGCGTTATTATTATTTTAAATCAGATTTGTCTTTTATTTTTTTTGGATTTTTGTGTAATTAATGCTACCAGTAAATTGATTAATAAATATTTTTAATGCTACTAGTAAATTGATTAGTAATTATTTTTAATGCTACCAGTAAATTGATTAATAATTATTTTAATGCTACCAGTAAATTGATTAATAATTATTTTTAATGTTACCAGTAAATCGATTAATAATGATTTTAATGCTACCAGTAAATCGATTAATAATTATTTTTAATGCTAACAATAAATGAATTAATAATTATTTTTAATGCTACCAGTAAATTGATTTTTAATTATTTTTAATACAACCAGTAAATTGATGAAAAAACTGAAAGACGTAAGCATATAATCAAATCATACTTGCTTCAAGGATTTTGTCTCAAGTTTTTAGTTAAAGAAAAGGCTTATAAAAAGTGGTGCAGACCAGCATAGGCCAATTTGATAATATTTTCAAAAATAAATAGAATGATACATTATTAGGTCTGAACTACAATAAACATTTATGTGGATAAATTGTACAAATTTTAATTTTCAGTTGAGTGAATACAAATTTTAAAGGTAGATGAGTTTTTAAAATAAGTAAAAAAAATCGTCTTAATTTAATCATTAGAATAAAATTCCCTATACGAATACTAATTAAACAAACTTAACTCAGTGACTATCAGCCAATTTTTGTCTGCAATGTCATTCAGAATTCTAGTTAAAAATTATTTCTCTAATTGTAAATAAAAATATATATATATATATATATATATATATATATTGAATAGCTGAATAAAGAAATTAATGAAAATAAATATCACCTTCAGTGCCTAATTAGTATTATTATCACTATGAGGTATTTGAGCTATCTTTTGTCGTACTGAATATATTAATTACTGTTTTTTGGCTTTCTAAAAATGATTTGTCCAAAATTACTTTTTTAGAGAAACTTTTTTATAGTGTTCGTAATTAATGAACTGACTATTTCTTATACACAAATTTATATATCTTCCTGTTCTTGTTGCAAAACAACTAATTTGAAGGAACTGTTTTTTTGACAGAGAATAAAGCAAAAAACATTTCAGTTCTAATCAATTGAAATGAAAACTCATTATCTTCTGTCGTTGAGAAAAACGAAAACTGAGGAATTTTTCAACAGTCGAACAGTTTTACGATAACTTTCAGTCATCAATATGCACATAAATAAATACGAAAGCAAAAATTGGATGTACAGTTACTGATTTTGTAACAAAAGAATGAAAAGATTTCTCAGAGAATACAGTTGATTAAAATTTACAAAATCTGATACGTTCCAGAGTTTCTTATTTGTGAACTTTAAAAATTTAATTTATTTTTATCTCGATTTTCTTCTCATTTTTGATTAAAAAAGGGTCAGTCAAAAAACTTTCATAATTAACGAACGCCATCTATTATGAAGCAATCCTACTTCGGATAAAAAAGAATGTAATTGCATATCAGTATTCAATAAAAAGACATTCCAAATACAAATTAAAATCAGCTTCGAAAACCAAGAAAATGTTCGCATTGTAAAATTTATCTTGAAATTCAAATTATGGAAAACGAACTGTAGCATTCAGATGCGAAAATATATCCTTATAAGAAATTCAAGCACAATAAATAAATTGTTCAATCTTCTTATTAATGGACGAAAAAAAGATGTATAATAAATAATGCATAAAAATTTTTCATTACACATATTTTATACGCATTCGCGTTAAAAAAATTCGATAAAAAGAAGTTTTAATTAAGAATAAGAAATGGAAAATACATTTGAAGTTTTCATCATAACAAAAAAAAAATGTAAAAAAGTTAGAATGATGATATTTTCATATTTAATATATGTAAGAAACTTTGGACAATTCCTAGAATTTATTGAAAATATGACATCTACATAAAAAACAAAGCATCAATATTTTATAACAAAATAGCAAAACTTATTTTCTTTGATAAACGATAGATAGCAAAAAAAAAAAGTATATAAATAATATAAATAATTTATGAGCATTAAAACTTTGTTTCTATGCAACAATGAAATCAAATTTCAATTTGAAACTCAATTATGAATTCCAAATAAATAAGTACACGAATACAAAAACTGTAACTGCATAAATAAAATTATTATGCTAATTTATTTTCTTTGAAAACAGAATAAAAATATTAACTTTGATGGAAAATTTTTTTTATTTATATAACATATAAAAAACCAATTAAATATTCATCCATAATTATTTTTAAAATTATTCATCGACAAAAATAAGCTATAAAATTTATTTACAAGCAAGTTTCGTTAGTATAACAATTAAACATACGGTGACCCAGAGTTGAAATTTATATTTTAAACTTCTTTACTTACGAAATTATAAAGAATAAAGCTCTGGATTTCACAGAACTAAAAAATAAATAAATAAATAAAATAAATCCGGTTTTACTATTATTTAGTTTATACTATCTATATATACTACTATAGGTTTACTGTATACTTTACTATTGGGTGGATATTTGTTTTGCCATTATTAACATTGGGTGCAACAAGTCAAATGATAAAATCTTCCTTCAAGCTTGGAAATTATAATGACGGTAACAATTTTAAAATTAACATGGAAATTGTTTTAGTATAACTTTCTCCATAAATACTTTAAGAGAAAAAAATTAAATACATATGTTCATTTTAAATATAAGATAATCCAAAAACATAAACATCCATATTTAAGTATTTGTTTTGCTGTCGTTAATATAAAAAGCATTTTTAGTATTAGGGACCACATAATTAAGGAGAATTTATTTATTTTATCGGAACATTTTATTATTATAATAAAAGCATATTAATTATTTAAAAAGAGTAAAAACATAATCTGTCAAATTGCATCAACTAAACATTTTTATTAATACTTCGAATGACTACGATCAAATATATTTAACAACAACGTGCAACAAATTAAAAACAAGTTTTTCTTTCATTTCTTCGTATAAAAATAATAAAAAAAAACATTCATTTCGAGTGAATTAATTTCACACGTCTGCAAAATGTTAAGTAATAAAAATACATCTTCACTAACGAAACCATTTATTTCTACCTCCAAGTTGCTTTATCTGAATCACATTCAACAACTATTGAATGAACACTTTGAGCAAATTCCTTCACATATCAAATAACATTAATCTAAGTTTTTTTCTTCCAAATAATACATGTGTGATTCGAAAGGATTGAGACCAAATAAATTATTTTCAGACGATTACGCTATTTCTTCGATTCGAAACAAGAGGGGAGATAAACCCACTGACGTCATCATTAATCCTTGTAATCCAAACAACAGAGGTTCTCCTTTTATACCTCCATTTCTTTTTACACTAACCGATATCCCAAATAGCATCCTACAGAAACCCCAAGAAAAACAAATTAAAAGAAACACTGGAATACAGCACCCATTAATTTGATTCTACGTAATTTGATTCCAAAGGTCCAAATATACTTTTTGATTTTTCCTTTCCAATCTTTATTTATTCATCATTTTTTTTCCAGTCTTTATCTCAGTCCTTTTTTTTTTTCTCAGCAATATGCATTATCTGAGATGCTTTACTCAAAAGAGAGAATTGATTTCACGGCTGAATTTCAGAACGAAACTTGAAGAAAGGTTTTTGCTCTCTCCCCCCAACCCCAACCCATATTTTTTATCCCTTTTTTCTAACTGACTTGAGTTCTTTTTGTATTTTGATTGCAAGCACGAGACATTTCCGTTTTTTTTTTTTTTCCGCTCTACCTTTTTTTGGTCATGGTATTTTTTTTTTTTTTATTTTATTTTTTTCCGCAGCTCGACTTTTTTTTCCTGCAAAACATTTCTTTGAAGATAAACGGCTTTTTTTCCGCAATCCATCAAGAGCTGGCAATGAGAGAATCTAAATGGGAATTAGATCCAAGAAAAAAAAAAAAATATTCCGATGCCTCAAGTGTCTAGAGGAAATTTTTCCATTTACTTTCGAAATTTTACGCTTTAGTAGATTCAACTGGAAGACTGGTAACCCTGAGGGTATCGGATCTGCAAAAGCGGTTAAGTGATCGAAGAATTTCATACAGAATATCGAATCTAAACACTTTTCAAAATTATCTTTAGAGTGTCTAGGCATTTACAATATTTGGTTTAGTTCATATCTCAAATAAAAGATCAACTTCAGTTAGGAAAACTAAAACTATTTGAATCCTCGTCATAGCAATATTAAATATATGATAAAGCTTTTTCTTTAAAAAGATTTCATATACCCATATTCAGGGACGGATTTAGATGAAAAGAGGCTCTAGGGCTATTATTCCATTTATGAGGCCTTTTTCACCTCCCATTTTTAAGTTTGTAGATTACTTATTATGTTTGTTTATTATTCATATGTGCTTTAAGAATTTCTCCTTATTTTTGATTCAGTGTTTTTAGTGTTTTACTGTTTTAGAATAGTGTAATTCTAATTTTGCTAACTATTAATTTGAATGTAGGCCCCTCTTGATCTTGAGGCCCTAGGCTGAAGCTTAGTTAGCCTATAGGAAAATCCGGCCTTGCCCATATTATAAGTAAAATAAAACTATAAAATTTGATTTTAAATTAAATATTTTACATGATCAAAAGAATTATAGTCCTAATTGTTTCCCGTTTTCTTTTTCTTCAACTTTTGGTTTTTCATTATTTTTTATTTTTTTCTTCTAACTTTCTTTTTTTGTTTTCATGGTGGCTTTTCCCGCAATCCATCAATTTTTTAGATTAGGATTCATTTTTCCATTTACTTTTGAAGACTTTAACTCTTTTAGTAGATTCAACTGGGACTGCTAACTCGAAAGACAGTTAAATGATCGAAGACTTTCATACAGAATATCGAATCTAAACACTTTTCAAAATTATCTTCAGAGTGTCTAGGCATTTTACAATATTTGGTTTAGTTCATATCTCAGATAAAAGATCAACTTCAGTTAGGAAACTTAAACTATTTGAACCCTCGTCATAGCAATATTAAAAAAAGCTGATATAGCTTTCTTTTAAAGATTTCAAATTCCCATATTATAAGTAAAAAAATCTATAAAAATTTGATTTTAAAGGAAATATTTTATATGGTCAAAAGAATTAGAAGGGCCTGATGGCCAGTGACCCAACTCTGGCGCTTGGTGCCACAGATTCGGGTTCGAGTTCTGGCGTTGCCATGGATGATTATAGCGGTTCGGAATCTACTTTGAACCGGAGGGTCCCGGTCTATATGACTGTAGAGTGTTCCGTAAAAACAAAACATCTCCCCTACCCCAAAAAACAAAAATATCTCCTGTCTCAAAAACTGCCAGTGGGCAGAGACGGCCTTGACCCAACATGGGACTTTTGCGCCACTGATGATGATGAAATGAATTAAAACTAATAAACAACTCAAACAAAAGTGATTTCATTCGCAAATTAATAGGATACCAAAAAAAAGGCAGTTATTGGCACTTAATAGAATTTTTTGCTGAAAATATATTAAATTATATGAATGTCTTCAAGTAACCATAAAAGAATTTTAACTAATAACGATAACGAGGAAAGTAACTAATAACGACTTTTAAAAGAGTCATAAATCAACTGTGAAACTTAAATTAGGTTTCATTAATTATATTTAATCAAGTATTGATATGTTAGGTTACATGTATTTAAATTAAAAAAATCTTTCAAACCACGTGAATTTTTCGGTAAGAATTTAAAATAATAATATTTTTCAACCAGTAATAATGGAATTTTTTTAATAATATAAATAATTGTTGACACATTATGTATGATATTCTCAAAGTTTGAAATGAATATAAAACAAAATTCCCATTTATTGATTTAAAAAATACAGAATTTTCAAGTCCTCATTAAAGACCAAGTGCACAGTTGGTCATTATAGGAAATAAAGATAAAAATAACCATTGTCACTTATTTTTGATTTGATTATCGTTCTTAACCATCAAAAATTGATAATATTTAACCGAACAGAAAGCATCATTAGATTAGTGGGCGACCGTGCCGGTTTATGTCCACACTTGGTGCGCACATGTAACTACCACTTTGCATAAAAAAAAAAACCTTAATTACATCTCCACAAAGTAATTGAATTTTGTTCGCCTTGAGCCTCTGTAAGTGTGCGCCATCCGAAGAAAATTTCTTCAACTGTTTGCAGTAATGATCTGATGAGCATTACCACCTTTAGCACTCGAAAAGTAATAGAATGTTAAAAAAACTCTAGAAAAGATGGTCCAGATAAAGAACATGGAGTGAATTTAAACAAATCGGGTGACAATGTGATTGGATTCTATTTGCTGTTCTTAACCACAGATTCAATTTGATGTCACGATAGCTTTGATTAATTTGTTAGTGTGATAGAAAAGTTTTGCCAGACAATTACTAAAGACAAAGAAAATAAATGCATTGAAAGGATTTTTTTTTATTAAAAAAAATATTCATATTAAATTGGTTCACCAATAAAAACGAACGATTTTCTTTGATAAGCAGACGACAAAAGAAGAGAGAGAGAAAAAGCCAGTATAATATTGTATTGTAATTTTCTTTCATTTTATTTGATTAATTACAAATGCAGTAATGAATAAAACTTGTCTGTACTATTGTTTAACTATCTAAACAAATTCTTACACGAAAGTTAAGTAAAAGTGTTTGAAAATACTTATTTATACTAGTTTGAAAGAAGAAATATAACAATAAAAATTAGGACGTATACTTAACAATATGCAGAACAATTCAAAAACATAAAAATCTCGGCAAATGATAAATTAAGAATAAAAATTATTTTCGATAGACATTTGAAGGGAATTCAAATTTAAACTCGTTTAAATTAATGATGACAACTATAAGACAAGCACAAGAAATTCTAAGTAATTATAATGATAATTTAATTTAAAAAACATATTTTTTTTTTTCAAAAGTAAGATAAAAATAATTCATATAAAAAAACCCTATAATATTGCCTTTCAATTTTCTTTCACTTCATTTCATTAATTGCAGATGCAGTAATGAATAAAAACATTTAAACTTGTTTGTACTATTGTTTAACTATCTAAAGAAATTCTTACACGAAAATTAAGTAGAAGTGTTTGAAAATATTTATTTAGTTTGAAATAAGAAACGTTACAATAAAACTTAATCTCATTAGAACGAGTACTTAACTGAATATGCAGAACTATCCAAAAACATAAAACTTTCAGCAAATGATAAATTAAGAATAAAAATTATTTTCGATAGACATTTGAAGGGAATTTAAATTTAAACTCGTATAAAATAATGATGACAGCTATAAGACAAACGCAAGAAATTCTAACTAATGATAATGATTATTTTATTTCAAAAACATATTTTTCAAAAGTAAGACAAAAATAATTCATATGAAAATTAAATTACACGTAAAAAATGAAGTACAGTTAAAATCCTTAAGGTTTTCCAATTCTTTGTTTGGTTTAATTAAGGGTCATAAAAACTTTTACGTTTATTTCTTAAATTTAATAAAGAAATCATTTTATACTGGATTGCTTATAATAAAAAATTATTTTCAACGATTATATAATAAAATTTTCCACGGAAATTAAATTTAAGTTACATATAACATTTAAAAATTAAGAACGCTTGGGAAAATCTTGTCTATTTTTAAATTGAATAAAAATTCTTTTATGTCAATTTCGCCAACAATATTAAATGATTTCTCAGTCTGCTGTCTTCCTTACAAGTTTTATTTCAGTTTGGCCATTTTAAGACATGCCACTTAAAAAATGGAAGGCAACTGCATATCATAGTACGAGAATTGAACTCATCTTTTTCGAAGCTTAACAGGAGCCTCGTTTAAAGTAGAAGGAAAGAATGTCCCTGTTTAGCCTCTCGGCTCTGAAAAGCTTTACAAAGACATTTCTTACTGTATCGTGTCATATTTACTGCAAAAATGTCTTTTGTTGTGCCATGGAGCAAAAGTCGTAACAGCGAATTCCATTTTTGTCTGCCATGGCACGTGACTTCATGTCCTGGACAGGCAAAGAAAAGCATTTGAATAAATTGGAGAAACATTGCTATCTTATGCACGTCTTCGTCTCTCTGGTTTTCATTGTAATTTTCATGTTTCTCAAGAAATATTCGTCTTGTATTAGTTTTAGATAAGTTGAAAAAGGATTTGTATTGAACATGACAGATAAGGATCAACAGTTCTTCTATGCTTATTTTTGTTTTCCATTTTTAAGTTACATTTCATATAAAGCCAGAATTTTTAAGTACGTTAGAGAATGATTTAGCAAGAAGTAAAGTTCTTCAGGTATATAATGTACTCAAATAAATAGATTCCTGTATTTTTAACTGTAATTAATTAATGTGACTAATTATAAAATACGATACATAACAGTTTTCTTCAAAATTGTATTACTCTCACTGACTTAAAACAGTTAACTCCCTATAAAAATGCGAAAACAAGTTTTCGTAAAAATGTAATTATAATTATATAAAATTTAATAGTATTATGAAAAAAAGCAGTAGATATCATTATAATTGAAATGACTTTTAAATGAAATGAATTTTAAAATGACAAAACAATGTTTAAAAAATTTGAAAAAAAAGAAATAAAAATTTGACAAAAATTTGATTAATCAAAACCGATATCATTGTTAATATTATCTGTGAGAGATTCTAACCATTTGAAACTACAATTAATCAATGAAATTCGTTATATTTGAATTTAACGTTATTCCCAGTTTAACATAAATATAGAAGAAAAAATAGAATTGTAATCTGCAAAATTAACTAACAATCTTTAAAATTCTAAATTTATCTTCGTATGCTTAACAATTTGTAAAAAATAGTAAAAATGTGTATCGACACAAAGAAAATTTTAATTACAGTTTTCCAGCAAAACACTTTTGTAGTAAACATTGGACAAAATTATAACTTAAGTGTCCAAACATTTTGTGTTTGTACAGAAAATATCTCCTCGAAAACAGATTCAAAACTACATAAATCCCTCTCATGGGAAGAGCAAGGCCATTTCATTGCAAAAGCATATCTAAAGTCAACCTTTTCTATTACAAAGAAACCTTTATCTTTAAAACCTCTTCCAGTTAAGTAAATTCCAACCAACATATAAACCCTTGCACACTCAGACATACATATTTCTTTTTTTTAAAGATATAAATGCCTTAAATCGCTTGCGGTCCGGAATGACAATCGACTAGCTAAGCCTGTTCCCCGATCGTCGATTTAAAAGTGTAGTGGATATAAAACAGTCATGCATTTTATTGGTTTGAAGCATCGAAGTAGCCCAAGGGTTTAAAAAGTTGCAAGCTTTTCTAGTAGAATTAAAATTATATATTAGTAGTTCCATCCAAAAATCTGTTAAATCATTAACGTTATTTTTCACTTCTAAATTACAAGTTTTAAGAAAACAGATAAGTAATACATGACTTTATTTATAAAAAGTAAGAAATAATGGCTACAAAATATACCACGTAGCTTCTTAGATATACAAAATAGAAGTCAAATTGTATAATATTATATACATTATGCAACTAATATTACACTTTAATTGTATAATATTTATAATTGTATAATATTATGCAATTGTATTCTTAATACATATGCTCAGAACTGTAAATTGGCATAGTTTTCATATGAAGTAAACAAATTCCTTAGGAATAATATTTAAAAGTATTTTCTGCACGAATTGAAATTTCCACAACAAATACTCAGGCACTTTTTTTTAACAATGTAATGCATAAATAAAAGTAGTGCTTATGCATAAAATAAAATAATGCTATTTCTAAAATAAAAAAACGTATTTCATATTATAGTAATCGTATGGCGTATATCGTATTTAATGTAAAACGTTTAGATCACTTCATTACAGTAAAAAAATTAAACCTATTTTTTAAATAAATAAAAATTGTGATAATTATTAAATAAAGTAATCATCACATTTTATTTTTAAAGTAGCATTCCATTTTCTAGACGTCTTACTTAAAATACTATTAGATGTAGTGACGAAATTAAATTTTAGTTACTACTATTAATTAGTATTAAGTTCGTTTACTTGAATCTGACGCATTACTACTAAAATTACTAAAAATAACATTACATTATTAAAAATTAAAAAACTACTTTTAAAATTACTAAAAATAAAATTACATTATTAAATTAAATTAAAAATTAAAAAACTACTGCTAAATTATTAAAAATTAAAAAAATACTTTTAAAATTACTAAAAATAAAATTACATTATTAAATTAAATTAAAAATTAAAAAAAACTACTACTAAATTATTAAAAATAAAATTAAATTATTAAATTAAATTAAATTAAAAATTAAAAAAAAAACTACTACTAAAATAACTAAAAATTAAATTATGTTAGTATATTATTTATCCGGTCTTAAAAGAAAAGAACAACGTCAAGATAACTCTTCTGAATTACAGAAATCTTGAAGTTCACCTCTGGATCCTATAATACACCAAATACCGGTTTTCTGAGAATCTTATTTAAAACTATAAAAAGAAAAAAAATTATTGTACAATCCAATTTCATACTTTAATGCTACCAAGTAGATAGGGGGAATGAAGTTTTGAAGATATTTTTCACTCTCGCCACGATTTTGTCGAGTTGATCCCATTAGACACTTTGCTCAAAGAACTAGTTTACAAGAACCGAGACATTAAACTCATTATGTCCCAAGACGTAGACTCAAAACACTCCGCAAACCACAGACCAGGTGCAAACGCATTCTCATAAAGAGATTTAAAGCGAGTAAACCTGTTAGCAAGGGATGCCGCAAAGAGAAAAAAAGAATAACAACATTGGCTGGAATAAAAGGGATAGAACCCACAAAAAGAAAGCTGCTGATGGCATAGACGGCAAGCGTAAGGAAAAAAAAAGTGAAATCGGAAAACTAGTTTGGTGGAAAATTTTTCTCGACAACAATTTGTAAAGGCATCTTCCAATCCAAGAAAGACCCGTGGAAATGATCCAAATTGGGGTTCTTAAATTGCATCAAATCCAGATGTTTCCACATTTTTTTTTATTCAAATGCCGGTCAGCATGTATTGACATTTCACACTCGACAATAATTGATGGTTTTTGCATTGAAAAAAATAGAACAGAAGAATGGAATTTAAATAAAACTGATTAAGCAATTATTGACATATCGATTTAAAATTTCAAAAATTAAAAACTATGTAACTACAATATATTTGAATAAGCCATGTCTCTTGTAAACTTTACATTTAACAAACCAAGATCTGTTGTTAGTCATCAAGTTAAACTGAATAATTCACAATCGGTTTAAGAAATTAATTTTCAACTTTATTGGAATTTAATATAAATTCTAATTCCCTTTTAAATTTATTTTTAAATCAAGAATTGAATTTAATTACTAAAAAAAGTTTACGATTTTGAAATATTTAAAAGTTGAAGACGAAATTCTTTATGAAATGAAGTGATGACAGAAAAATATCCAATGATACTTTTCATGTTATCATATTCGAGCTTTATTAACACTCTTTTAGCTTCAAATGCCAGCTCTTTTACATTTAAACAACGTTGGTTAAATAAACTACTGTTTCTTGCACAGTTTTTAACACGAATCAACAGGCATTCCTTCAAAATTGCACCAACTGTTTAAGGGTGCGTTAACAGTAAGTTCATTGATTTCTTTTGCCACTGAAATAGTGCTCTTGTATATTAAATGCGACCACCAAATATTGGATGCTTGCTGTGATGTGTGTGTCCAAACAGAACTAAATGACTTCCAAGCATAGACATTCATGTTTTTACCATAATACAAAGATTTACATTCGTCCTAAGGTGTCTTTTATTTAACACCTGCTGTGAATTGCCGTTAAATCAACCACACCACAGGGGACGGTTTTGTGTGTATTTAACACTACATTGCCCACCTTGTTATTTTTGTACGAACGAAGTAGTTATGCCAATTGATGTTACGTACTTGGAACCCCTGCGAACACTGCAGGGGGAGGAGTTTGAACAAGAACCTATTCATGGTGTAATATATGAACAAAGGGAAAACGGACAGTTAAATTTCATGCATCAATTTTAAAAGCTCATCAATTGATGTTCAGCTATAAAAAATTACAGAAACGATTTATTTGTAGCTTTAAAACACATTATTGAGATGACTGCCTGTAAACAACATGGAAAGTTATAGGCTATTATGAGTTTGCAAAAAGTTATTTTATTATTCATACATCGTATATAACAACATACTTCAAAATAATGTAAATCTATAGAATTTGTAATGAAACCTATTTTTCATGGTATATTTCTTTTATCATGTATTTATTTAAATTTTCTTCTTCCGTTGGGATATAAAAATAAATAAATTAAATAAAACAAAAGATTAAAAAAATTATTTTTCAACAAAATTATTTTTTTTTTTCTAATAGAACGAGTTGCAATACCAAATAATGAGAAGAGAAAAGTCGCTGAACAACTACTAAAAAATATATTTTGGAAATACCCGGTACCTAAATTGACGAATAAAAATAAGTATTAATACAACTTACATTTTACTTTCAACGATGCAAATCCCATTTGTCGTTAAAGACGTGTATTTTTGTAACGGAAACATATCGAAATGCAAATTAGTTTGCACTTTTATCCAAAATAAGAAAGACAAAGATCCTTTTTGAGAGTTACGATTTAATCTGGCAAATCTTTACAACTATATCATCCGAGGTAGAATCAATATATACCTTTATTCAAACATAAAACGCAAATACTTAGACAGTTCCTTGCTTTAAAAGATGGGGTTAGTGTTTGCATACTTTTGGAAAGGATTTTAACGTATGCCTTTATTTTTTATAGATTCAAGACTTCCGAATTCAGAATGATAAGAACTCATCATGAATGAACAGAACGAGAAATAATGGAATGATGGACAAAGTGTTATATACTAAGCACAGCAAATATACAAACATTACAAATTTTCAAGTGTGTTTGAACAAACGACGAAAAGTTTGCTATTTCTAATTTAATTTATAATGACACAACATAAATGCATACTTAAAGCCAATAAATTGATGGAATTACAACTATTCTTAAATAAACCAATAAGATGGTAAAATTTACTAATTGATATAGAAATAGAATAAACATTGAACAATGTGTATGTTTATCTATAAAAGTTGTTTAATATAAGTTGTTTCAATTCTGCATAATATAGTGTTTTATGGTAAGGAAGTAAACTATTTTTAAATATTATTTAGGAAACTTTTACTTGAAACGAATAAAAACAATTTTATAAGCGTTTAGAAATTCAAACATCTTTTTTTATTTTCATTATATACATCAATATCTGTTAGCGGTTTTCTTATTTATTAAAATAAGCAATAAGAAGCCTGTTATATTACCTGGATATTAGTATTTTGCAAGTATATATAGATATAATCTTACAAATGTACATGTTTCTTTAAAACCAAACTAATTACCATAAAATATCTTAGAGTAGAAGAAATCTTACGCAATGTCACTGTTAGTACGTGTTATATTCCAGCAAATATATGGACATAATACTAATTACTGTCAGGTAAATGTAAAAGACATATGTAATAAAGATTAATTGCGATAATTTTATTTAAAAAATAATGCACTAGACTGCAAACAATTTTAAAAGAAACAACTTGACTAATTGGTAATGATGTAACAGTTTGTGCAATAATATGATAACTATACAAATTATTCAAGTTTATTTTATAAAAATTGAATTAAGGGGAATTGAAATTAAGGTGTATATTATTTCGTTAATTAAATATTAAATACATTAATAATAAGATTCTAATAAATTCAACATATACACAAAAACACTCTTTTAATTAGTGTCTCAAAAAAGGAGTTCATTATAAACATAAATTAATTTTTTTTTTCCATATATTTTTTCCAAAAAATTACATTTTTTGATGCTAAAAATTGCTTTTGTATCAAATATAACAGCGTAAATTAATACTTCTAAGCGTCATTTAATTACTATAAATGCTACATATAATCCACTAAATTAAAAGAAAATAACAGCAGAACGGGAGGGGATCAATTTATTTTGCTTAAAGTATTATTTAACAAATAACATCAGCATCAAATTAAAGTTGTGTTCATTACTTCCAACACAAACACGTTAATTGCTTTAAACATGTAGAGTCTGGCAATTTTCTCAGACAGCGGATCCTCCTTGGATATGCTACTGTAATAGAATGTTGAACGCTACAGTACAAGCTTCAGTTTAATCCGATAATTTCTGTCACCAAATATATGCTCTAAAAGACATTACATAGACATTCCTGCCAGATTAAATTGACCAACTGAAGCATAGCATTATCCGTACAGAATGTGAGAGACATTGTAACTTTATAATTGTGGGAGATAAAGCGGAATTGTTGAAACTTCATATATCTTTATTCTTAAAACAATAATTAAAAATATATACGAAGTACAGAATTGAACAAGATTTTAGCTATAGCTTGAAAATGAAAGAATATATTTTGCAAGAACACTTTGCAATTTCATAAATACAACTTTTGAAATCTGTATAAATACAATAATATTCAAACACTAATGAACATTATTTTTAACACTTTTTTTACTTTATTTTAAAACTTTATTTAACAATATTCTTTTATTTACAATTATCTTATGTCAAAATACGATACATTTATTTGACAATGTTTATATCGTGTGTGTGTGTTTATGTGTGTGAGTGCATGCGCTTTGTTATTTCTTTGATTGGACAAATAATTTTTGTAAACACAATCACAATTTTCATGAGATTTTCAATCAGAATTTCTCTTCAAAACATTTTTAGATCATACAAGATTTATAGATTCATGAACATAAAAATTCATCAACACATTGTTAGAATTAAAATCATATTAAAATTAAAGAATTTTCAAAAGAATAGGTTAAGAAGACTGTACTCACTAAAAGAAATAATGTTACGCTTCTGTATACTCTTTCAAACGGGAGCAAATTTTAACAGAAGACTAGAATTGATGGGATCCAAAAATCTCGATAATCTTAGCTGTCATCATCGCACACTGAATGGTATAAAAACTATGAGCCTTGGATGTAGAAATTATTAACCCCAAATGTGTTGTTATATCTAAATGTCTATATCTACAATCCATATATCGTTATACATGACGGAGGATCCAGCCGATTTGTACTGAAAACACAACCTTTGTCCTTGAGATGGGCACTGATCATCATCATACTGATTTGTTCCAAAGCACCAATCAATCGCTAACAACCCTTGCAGATTACAAAATCGAAAAGCTGGCTGATGATAAAAAGTTTTTTTTTTTTTTCCTTTTTATCGATACATTTTTGCTGCTTATGCGATAACAACCCAAAAAATCGACCAATAATTGCTTATAAAACAAACAACAAGAGATTAGCGGGGAAAATGTCAAGTGTTCCGAGAAAATCAGGGAATTATTCAAGCCTCTTTTCCACGACCCTTTCCAATCGCCCCACTTGTTTGAAGTGAGTTTGGCAGTTTCCCAAACACCAGCAATGAATGGTCATCAAATGAAACGACCTTAAAGTTGCGAAAAAAAAAAAAAAAAAAAAAAGAATAATAATAAATCTTACCAAAAAAAGCATCCGCAAGATTTGTTGAATGAGGAGATCACAAGTACCGGAGTATCAGCTTTCTCAAGATCTTTTAAAAACACCAGCTTTCTGTAGCCATGGATGGCCAAAAGAAGAAAATTGAAGATTTTTTAATGTGGTGTCGTCAATGGGTTTGGACATTTGGAGTTGTGAAGAGAGCAGAAAAGTTACTTCCGCACTTCTAAAGGACTAAATATAAATCGGCATGTCAATTGCGAAACGCAAGGGTTTTAATAATAGGACACTTGAGAGACGCCCAACTTGTGGAAGAAGATCGACATTTCCTGGAGGATGATTGAATCTAACGAATATCAACGGTGCAGAAAGGATTTCGTAATGTAACGAGACAAATGGGAGAAATGAAAAAGTTTTATTGGTTATCTCATACTAATTTATCTTGTTACCAACTTAAATTATATGAATTATTAAGATTCATAAAATATTAATCACTTAAATAGTTTTTAACTTGGTTAGAAATGTAACTACATCTCAGATAAATATAAATTAAAACAAATTTTGTGAATGAAAGTAATAAAATATATAGCGAAATGTGTAATGTTATATATATATTTATATAACATTATTAGGCTTTACCAAATGAATGAATTATAAATTTAATTTTAACTGTTAATGAAATGAAATTGAATTGAATACGTCTATATTTGTCACGCATAAAAATGTATTAACTGCATGAATTTTTATTTTATTTCAATTTTTTATTTTATTATTTTATTTAATTATTTTTTAAATTTATTTCAATGTTCTTTTTCATTTAGGAAAAATAACAGTTAAAATTCGAAATAGATTATGCCTTAGATATATCCTCAAATTTTACATATAAGTTAAGAATTAAAATTGCATAAAAATCTACATCGCTTCAGATTTTCGCTTTACAACAATACTAAAAACTTAAATTTTATCCGCCACATACGTACACGCATGCACGATATATATATACATACTCGGTGTTAACGTTATAGCAAATTAAAATGTACTGAATAATTTAAATATAATACAATTAAATGTAATACAATTGAATTAGTTGTATCTAATAAGCAATATATCTAATAACAGTGAAGTTAAGCAAATTTCAAGAAAGGCTTCCCAGAATTCAGCCAATAACTTCCAGCTACTATAAATTAAACGAAGAACACTTTTCTATGAAAAAATATGTGTTAAACTGAAGAGAGAATAAACCTCTAGTGGCCACAAAAAGTCTGCATTAAAGCAAACACTAAGCCATGCAAATAGTGCAGACGAGTTTCTTACAGGTCAAACCACAAGACACACCTGTTTCAGCAGAGCAATATACCAACTACTGAGTTAACAAGCTGTATTAGTTTATATAAAGCAATACAAAAACACAAGATCTCTTTATGCAAAAGACAACCCACACAATTATAATAATTATAATTCACTGTAGCCCAGGCACGTGTCAGTAATTTTGAAGAGGATTTTTCAAGTGCAATATGGGTCTTTGGCCTTTCCCCAAGCTAACTGGGCTCGCCGAAAAACCGGATTTGGATTAGACGTGTGAGCAACATACGAATCCAGACAGCTCCCAGCCCAGAAAGAATTCACATTAGCCGAGAAGAATATATATAAAAAATAACAATACAAATGATTGTAAGTACAGTAAGTGGATGACTTGGTTACACGAAGAGATCAGAAAATTATTTACATAAAAAAATTATCACAACAAAGCGATTTAAGGGGCGAAATAGGGTGATCTTGTAAAGGATTTATAAAGATCAGTTTGCTTGCAATCAACCTTCAGTGTGAAACTTGACCTTGATTGAAAGATCTTGTCAGTAAGGTAATATTATATAAGTTCTTTTTGAGTTTTTCTTATATAAGTTCTTTTTCAATTTCTTTTTGTTCTTACAATAATCCTGCAGGAACTATTGTACACTATATAAAGGGACTTATGATAAATGCTTTCAGTGCAAAAAAATATATTATTATATTTGTGTACCGTATTTGAAAAATGAGAATTTTTAAGTATTCATTCTTTTGATTAAAATATTCAAAGAAATAAATTGCTCAACAAAAATATAAAAAAATTATTTAAATGAAAATTGTTATGCTATTAATTATGACATAAATTAAATACAGCTTGGGAGAGAAAATGCGATCGTATTTTGAAGAAAGTGAGCATTTTTGTAGCAACAAGGTTGTCATTATTTTTTTCATCGGCACATTCAATTGAAATCATTGTAAAAAATTACTGCCAGTTCTTTCCCAAATAAAATTGAAAAGGCTGTTACGCGTTGAAAGATGGGAAAACAAACCTACTGGATTGCTTTCTTCGAACTGAAATCATCTACAGGTCATTCTTTTTCTTATCAAAAGAAATAAAACGATTCCTTCTTAATACAATTTCAGTCTTTAATTACATTTTTTTCAACTTGTGGATGTTAGAGGATTTGTCAACACTTTTTCCCCTCTTTTTCTAGAGCAAATATATGTCGAAATATTTATCAGTAAACGTTTATCGTCCAAATACTTTCGACTAAGTCAATCCTCTCGAAAACTGTCGAAGGAAATGAAGTTCTACAAAAAAAGAAGTACATAAAAACAAAAAACACTGCAGAAGATATCGAGCGAAGATTCACAACTTTACCTTAAGAAAAACAAATCTGTAGGAAAATGTGTATACTTTAATATGTGCCATCAACTCAAAATATACTTTCTCTTTTCATTTTCTCAAAGAAAAGATAAGTAAACTATTTACTTTCAGTAAGGCTTACTAGTTAATGGATTTTAGGTATTTGGATTTGCAAACAATATAAATGAGCAATTTGGGGGGGATTATTAACATGGAACAGGATGGAAAAAATATTGTCTTCAGTTTGACCTTCAATCGCATTTCAAAATAATAAAAGGGGTTGTCTTTATTATTATCAAAAATTGCTATTACCATGAAGACTTTACATCATAGAGATTCAGAAAAAGTTTAGCGTATATTCCATTTTCCTAATCTGTAGTAAATATTTAAAAATACGAATCTTTATGATTTTTGTGTTTATGTACAGTTAGATATTATTCAGCATTGATATATATATATATACAAAGCTGCTATAATACTAGTTGATACCATTATATATAGGAAATAAATTGCTTCACTTTCGACAAAATCAAGCCATTAAAAACTTTGAATAAGCTTAGAATAATATTATAAAAGGAATTTTCGGATGCACAATGCCACAGATAATTTAAACAGATTGAAAGCTTTTATAGTATCTGTAAAATGCCCGCAATGAAATATTCATTTTTAATTGACTCGGTGTACAATTTCTGATACAGAGAAAGGATTTTACTAATAACATTAATCTATTTATCAAAATGCCCAAACATACATACTATTTTTTATATTTAACTCTTTATTATTTTGATATTTGTAGTTTTAAATTAGATTATCGTAAGAAATTCAGTGAAATTTGTTTCTGTATATTTCTATTTTTCATTTGTTGAGTTCATATACTAAGAAATTAAAAAGAAATCAATCTAGGATAAATTATTTATTTTGTTCAATAGTGATAGTTCAAAACAAAAAAAAAAGGTTATTTTTATCCTGATTAGTGTATATCCATTCGTTTCAATTGTAAAAGAAATACCAATTAATGTCATTAAATTGCATATTCAGTTCATTTTTGTGTTAACAGAAGATTAAAATAAAGCTTTTGTAAAATTATAACATTTAAACTCAGCTTTTGTTAAATTAATTTAATAATATGCATTAAAAATGATCAAAAATTTGAAACTACTTATTACAGTTATTATAGTAAAGTAAGACAAGAAACAACAGCAACAAAAAAAAAGCACATTTGGGTCCTGATTTATTATTATTATTATTGAAGTTACGAAAGTAATGATTATTTAAAAAAAAAATCATTGGAAGAAAATAAATTATTTCCTGGTTTGGGTTTCAACTATGCAGAATGATGATTTGTTTTTTAATTTGACTCAATCTAAATTGCAATTAGTTCCATGAGCTATATAAATTATTGGATCATATCATCGGATCAATCTGACAAGCAAAATTTCTGCTGTGTGTAATCCTCTTTCTTTCAGATTAGTTTTTGTCAAAATATAGGAGAAATTTTTTTCTGGTGCTACCAAAATGAAAAAAAAAAATTTTGAAATGTTTTAACGCTATTTTCGAACATGAATAAAATTATTAAGCGAAGAAAAGAATTCGAAGACTTGTCCTCTAAAGAAATCATAGTTTTAAAATAATTTAAAAATACATCATAATTTGAATAAGGAACATATATTACTTTTAGATTTACAGAACTTTGTTTTTGTCGTCGGTTTTCAACAGAAAATAGTGAAATACAGATTACATAAAACAGTGAAATAATTTTTTTGCATATATATTAAATTAAAAAAAGAGAAAATTATTATCAACCAATTCTATATCTGTATACATAAGAAGGCATTAGCATATGAAAAAAAATTTTCAATTTATTATTTCATAGAAAATCTTTTCAAAGAATTCATTTTTTTCAATTGCCAGATACTTAAAATACCTTTTATAACAATAATGTTCCGTACTTAAAAAATTTCCCAAAAGTGAAGAAATTGACAGTTATGAATCATTAATTTTCAAGTTGAAATAATTACAAAAAAATATCACTTAACTCAATTACTCGAAACTTGACAGTAAATATATTAATTGACATTAATTTTTGCCTTCATACGAATTGAATGCATACTTAAACTGTACATTTCTCTTGAGAAGTTATTATCGATTAGGTATGCCTTCTGGACTAATAAATAAAATTATTCTTTTAACAACAACAAACTCATTAATGACAAGGTTCATTCATTACGAGGATCAAAAACTAATTTCCGCATAATTAAACACTTTATATTATAATGAAGGATAGGTAAATTATTTCCTGAACCTCATTGCAGCTGAACAGTGCTTCAGGCTGTTAAGCAATTATTATAAAATTTTCTTAAACTCGTTTATGCTTCCTTTTCTATTTTTGTTAGATAGTTATGTATTCTTTCTAGAGTAATAAAATGGATCCAAATATATAAAAAGATTAAATGATACTAATTCATAACAATTTTTAAATACCTAGCATTTTTTTTTGTTTGTTTGATATAGCAACAAAATTGAAAGCCATGTTGTAAACAACCCTTAAAGATAGATTCATAAGGATTCTGATGGTATTATAGATAAGGGTTTCAAGAAACCTCTACATTTTAATAAAATGGATCTCAAAATATAAAAGATTAAATGATACTTATTTAATAACAATTTTTAAATCCCCCTAACACTTTTTTTTTATATCACAACAAAATTGAAAGCCAAGTTGTAAACAACCATTAAAGATAGATTCATAAGGATTCTGATGGTATTATAGATAAGGGTTTCAAAAAAATTCTATATTTTAATAAAATGGATCTCAAAATATAAAGAGATTAAATGACACTTATTCATAACAATTTTTTAAATCCCTAACATTTTTTTATATCACAACAAAATTGAAAGCCAAGTTGTAAACAACCCTTAAAGATAGATTCATAAGGATTCTGATGGTATTATACTATAGATAAGGGTTTCAAGAAAACTCTATATTTCATTTTTTTACCAATTAAAAAATCCAAATAATGTATTACTGTAAATTTTCCTAATTAAGCACAACAGTAAAAAAAAAAAAAAAAATTTCGTCGTCTCTCTGTTTCTTTAAATTGACGATACTTAAGAATGCAATTTTGGCAATTGCAGACGGAACGGCTATATTATCATCGAAACAAGATCGAATCTTATTTCAAACGCCAGAAGCCGCGATAGCGTACAGTTTGGATGGAGAAAAAAATAACGGTTGTAAATTATCAATTAGGTATCTTCCTCCTCCAAGTAGTTTTCGTTCAGACAATGGAAGAAACAAAGAATTCTGCTGAGAGACATCGTGTGGGAAGGAACCCCAGCATTCTTTTAATCTAATTACCAATTCTTCTAGCTGGACAACGATCACTTTCGTTGCTGCCTTGCATTTGAAGTCAATGGTAATGAAATCCGAGCTTATCTAGAACACCAAGCTACACAAAGACGCCATTACTGGCTTCAATAAACAACAAAGAAACCGCAATGTTTGGGTACAGTTTAATAGGCCCAAACACTTCAAAATACGTTTGTTTTTATGGTATAAGAGACCCAGTCAAAAGTCTTTAAAAATATTATATTTTTAAATTACTTTACATTATACAATTTGCTTCAACAATTTGCTTCATACAATTATACAATTAGCTTTATACAATTTGCTTCAACTCTTATTATATTATCATACAGCTATACAAAGAATGGATTAATACCAACACATTTGAAATTCCAACAATCGTTTCATCTTAAAAAAATGCTTCAAACAAAGTCCAGATCTTATAATTCTAAAACCAACTTATAAAAAAAAATTCAAGACAATTTATTAAAGTCATACCTTACGTTTCTTCAGATGGAAAATATGAACATCTCCGAATAATTTTCACAAATAATCTTCTGAAGTAAATTGAATTTTCTGAAGTATTAATCACGAATAATTTCTGAAGTCACGATCTCCGAATAATTTTCACAACTCTTTAAATCTCAATCATAAGCTAGACATCACAAAACTATCATAAAGGGAAGATATTATATTTTGGATGAATATCGGATTAAAATATAAAATCCTAACAATAAAATATCAAGTTAGTGTAAGCAAATATTATACTATTTAAATATTGCTGATATCCTTATTTTTCTAGAGAAATAAAGTAAGTCGTTTAAAAGCTGAAAACATATTTCAAAATTGTTTACATAAGCTAATATCTTTCAAAATAATTAGTAATATTACATTCAATAATTTACGAAAATCAGGTATATTCTAATCCGTGTAACGCAAAACAAAATAAAAAGTTCAACAAACATTGTTAATGCAACACTGTGGAACTGCAAATATTTTCAATAATTCGGATACAATTCATTACTAATTAACATTATATTCTAAGGAATTAAAAGAAATGTTTGTTGCATAATTTGTAAGAGTATACAAGCAAGAGTTATGAAATTTCACGAATTTCTATAAAATTCGAACAAACAATTTTAACCGAGAACAAATTTGAATGGCTCTACATAATGAAATTTTGCAACAGATGAAGAATGTATTTAATTGTAAAACTAAACTTTACCAATGATTTATTCAAAAATCTATTTACAATTTACAATAAAATTACTAAGCATATTTTACACATTAACATTTTAAAAAAAAATTAAATATATCGAGATGTTTTAATTCAGAATTAATGCTGAAAACAACAAATAAAATTAAACAAACGAAACTAAATATTTCTGTTGAAATTTATTTGGAGATTAGTTTCCAATTGGGACATTAATATAACTTTGATTATTGTTTATTTAAAATAAATTAAACAAAAAATATATCGGGTTACATTCATAAGATTATTTCTTTAACATCAAAACTGAATAATTTAAAAGTAAAAATGAATATTATTTTCATCATGATTAAACTAATAAATTAATCTTAAGATTTATCTTATTGTTAATAAAACATCATTACATGCTATTCCAAGTAAAAAAAATATAATATATATAAACTGAATAATCGAAGATAATTAATTTTGTCGTTAGCATCTTTCGAATTACTCTATATGGAGGATTCGTATTTTTTTTTTTGTTCTATTATCCCCTTTTGCTAGAAAATGAAATTAAAGTTATTCCATTATATTAAAAAGAAAAACAAAAAAGTACGATGCAATAATAATACATGATGTTTTCCCTAGGTACATTAAATAACAATAAAATACTTTATGACAAAAACAATCTGTTATTTTGATTGGTAATTACAGATACAGTTAATATTATCATAATTTATCGCTTACGTTAATATAATAAATGGAACATTTAGTTAGAAGTGAGTGGAAATAAAGCTAATTATTTTTTTCCCATCCCAGCTCATGTAGTTTCCATGAATCGAGCCCATGGTCGCCTCGAATTAACCTTACGTACTCCCTGGCTAAAGAGCCCATGTATTATGTAATTTGATGGTTTATTTTACGATATATTATATCTCGTTGGATTAAACATATTTTTTTTCTTCTGAATGTTAACGAAAAGGCACAAGCTATTGAAGGTTTGAAAGAATGATCCCCGAATAATTTTTAAATAACTTTTTAATAAGGCTTTTATTTAATTAGCAGTATTTATTTAATAATTTTCATCTGAATAGATATATTCTTTAGAAAGTTTTAATTTTTAATGTAAGTCTATTGTCATATCAAATATTTTTTTAATACACAGCAAGCAAAATAATACTTTGACTGTATGACCAAAATGGAGTTCACTAATTAGCTTTCTAAGAAAACCATAATGAAATCTAGCGACTATATTATGCCGGGAACTTTTTAATTACGTCATTAACCGTGGATGATTTTCTTCCATCGAAGCTATCGATTAATCTTTGCCTTCGAATTTTTAATCGATACACACATGATAGACCGTAATGATTATTGATTTAGGGTAATTGATTTTTGGATGTATTCGTATATCCTTCGAGATGAAAAATATCGTTTTCACCCAAGAACTTCCAAAATAACAAGACGTTAAAAAATCGGTAGGAACTTTTCTATGTTTTTTAATTCTTTTTTAAGTTAAAGGTAATTTAGATAGAGAAATTTTTTTAATTATTTTTATCGAGATAAGTAAATAATTAGCAACTAATGAAAATATAGGGAATGATGTAGGAAATTAAAAAGTTATTTTTTAATTATACGTATTTTATTTTTATATATCATCATTTGATTGTACGACATTATAAATAATCGGTTATCAATATCATTATTAGAAAACTGCTATTAAGCTTAAGTAATTGAAGTCGTTTTTAAATAATTTGACAAAAACTGAAGTTTTCTGATATGTGTTAGTAAATAAATATTTTAAAATACAAGTAATTTAGCTGGATTAAAAGAAATCGATAGATGAAGATAGGGCATAAGCAAAAATCCTTTTCTTTGCTAAAAATTCATAACACCTGAAATTTTAAAATGACATAAATTAAGAAATGATTAAACAAGTCAATGCTTTCTCATTCATGTTATAAAATGTTTCACATAAATAAAATTTTCTAAATATGTTTCAATAATAATGTTTTATAATCTGTATTAAAATAAATTAAAATATTAAATTTAATTAAATAAATAAATTATTTCATTAAAAATAAATCGAAAGTTCATCACAAATATAAAAACGAAAACCTATGTTCAAAAATTAAATTATTATGAAACTGAAAAACACGTCGATGTAAGCACATTCGAATGCTGGGACCTTTGAACTCTGGTCATTCGCCACTAGAGATATGTAGCAGATTCAACGCTACCCAGGATGCCCCATGGGAGGCTTGCTGCCCTCTATCTGCGTTTTGATACCATAATTTTGAATGAACAATTTACGGACAGCACATCAAAGGACTGCTTTTTTAACCTAAGAAGACTCCTTCTTTACCGTCCACTCCTTTTTAACCTAAGAAGACTCCTTCTTAACCGTTCAATCCTTTTTAGACTCCTTCCTAACTGTCCCAATCCTTTTTATAATCTAAGAAGACTCCTTAACCATCCACTCCTTTTTTAACCTAAGAAGTCTCCTTCTTAACATTCCACTCTTTTTAACCTAAGAAGACTCATAACTGTCCACTTTTTTAACCTAACAATGCCCCTTCCTATTATAGACACAGAATCCTTCCATCATTCCGTTAGGCTTCTCTTGTCTAGTTTTGAACCCGGTACCCTATAGTTCGAAAACCCAATGCACTATCTACCAGGTTATACCATGCTCCTCAACATGTTCCTAATAGATAAATAGGCCACAAAAATTTAGAACATGTTTAAAATTACAATGCACTATCAGATAGTACCATGCTCCTCAATATGTTTCTAATATTAGATAAATCTGCCACAAAAATTTAGAACATATTTAAAATTACAATGCGCTATCTACCAGATCGTACCAGGCTCCTCAACATGTTTCTAATATTAGATAAATGCCACAAAAATTTAGAACATATTTAAATTACAATGCGCTATCTACCAGATCGTGCCAGGCTCCTCAACATGTTTCTAATATTAGATAAAACGGCCACCAAAATTTAGAACATGTTTAAAATTACAAGACCGTTCAGTAAAAGTTTCTTCTATAATATTTTATTTTTTATATTTGCGCTCATTTCCATTCATAATTAACAAGTATGCGGCATCCCCAAAACACCATAAGTGTTGCTGGCATTTTGAAAGCGAAAGGATTGATATGTTATCGGTATAATAAATAATGGCAAGCGAGAAAATCCTTTAGCGCACACAAGTCACATAAAAAGAATTAAAAGAGGCTTAAACAAAAGACTCGTCCGTTCAAAATCAGTCAGTAACTTCAACATGTCTTTAAAGAACAAGGATTAAGTGTCCCCAAAGTCAAAGGCAGGAAAGATAATATTTAATCCGGCTTTGACGTTAAAGAGAATGTGTTCAGATTGTTAACAGAAAATTAATGCGCTACACATTTTAGCACCCACCTTTTATCGATAATTGTATAGAAAATTCTATCACACCTACGAGTTTCATGGATATTAGAAGATATAAATAAATAAAGGTTTCAAGTGATTTTATGAGTAGATTACGGAAAGATTTGATTAACAATTAACCCAATTTAATATAATATGAAAAATCCCAAGAAAGAGAATTGGGTTGATATAATTGATACCTTTTCTGTTCGTGTTGCTTCGTAAGAAAAGAAAGAGTTATTTAGTAAATAGATATCAGAAGATATATTCAAATATCATAAGATAAAAATAAAAAAAATAATGGTTTCAAGTAATTTATTATAAAAGATTAGAGAAGAATTTGATTAAAATTTTACCCATTTAAATAAAATAAGAAAAATTACAAGAAAGAGAAGTGAGTTGATATAATTGATATCTTTCCTCTTCGTGTTGCTTTACAAGAAAAGAAAGAATTATTTAGTAAATAGACATCAGAAGATAAAAATAAATAAATAATGTTTTCAAGTAATTTAATGAAAAAGATTAGAGAAGGATTTGATTAAAAATTTACCCAAATCAATAAAATAAGAAAAATCACAAGAAAGGGAAAGAAAAGGATATAATGGGATGATCTTATCTTTTCCCTTCGTGTTGCTTTAGAAGAAAAGAAAAGTTATTTAGCACAAACGAACTTACTTGTATTCAATTATCTAACTTTTCCGTAGTTGTTTTTAGTTAAGAACAAATAAATATTGTGCAAATATTGCAGTAATTAGATTTCATTAGTTAATTAATATGATTGAGACAATGTTTCCCAGTTTCCAATAAGGAAATGTAATTCTTATTTGATATGTACATTTGCTGGGAATTTACCAGAGATATATCCAGTTAAGCTTTAATCAATTAAAATAAAAAAAAATCATTTCAACATAATATTATGTTCTTTCCGAACTTGTACTTTCTATCAAAAGGTTTTTTTTTAATTATTTATTTTCTACTGAATATTTAAATTTATATTTAAAGCCATCATATATAATTTAGTTTTCAATTAGTAAATTTTATTTATAAAAATAAATAAAACAAGAGTTAGGGAATCTTAAAAAATATACCATTCGCAAAAGACAACACTCTTTTTAAATGAAATGAATAAAAAGGCTCATAAAAATTCTTGGGACTCTTAGTATAACGAGATATTCATTATTTGTAAACCTTTACCTAATATTTAAGCAACGAAAAACATTAAATGAACGAAAGCAACGAAAATTTAATTGACTCGAACCTCGTACGTAAAATGGAAGAAAAACATTCTTCCATTTTAATCCTGCATTTTAATCCTACTAAGAAAGTAGGTGATCTAGAAAAATATTGTTATGCATATATCTTAATAATAATGATGGTAATATAAACAACGATTTCATATGAACGTGTATTCTGTAAGAAACAAATTGGTATAAAAATACATTTAATTATATCAGATGTTTTAGAAATTCTAAAATTCTCACTTTAAAAACAAGATTACAAAAACAGATAGGAAGAAACCCTTTTTTGAAACCAAAGCGGAAGAAGCCCTTGCACTGAATCTATTAAAAATAGTCTGCATTTGCTAATAAAGCTAATTGTCCATCTTTCTACAGAGAATCATTACACCATCACACATTTTAATCCCGCAGCTGAAGAAAGTAGGTGATCTAGAAAAATATTGCTATACAAATATTTTAATAACAATAGTGAATATATAAACAACGATTTCATGTGAGACACGAATAATAATTAAATATATTTTTTTTTTTCTGTCTTCTGAAAAAAAACAAATTGATGAAAAAAATACATTTAATTATATTAGATGTTTAAGAAATTCTTTAATCCTCACTTTAAAAACAAGATTACAAAAACAGAGAGGAAGAAACTTTCTTTTGAAAACCAAAGTGGAAGAAACTCTTCAACTGAATGTATTAAAAATAGCCTGCATTTGCTACTAAAACTAATTGTCCATTTTTTTACAGAGGTTCATTACACCATTACACATTTTAATCCCGCAGCTGAAGAAAGTAGGTGATTTAGAAAAACATTGTTATACATTAGTCTTAATAATAATAATGATGATATCAACAACGATTTCATGTAAAAAACAAATTGATGAAAAAATACATTTAATTATATTAGATGTTTAAGAAACTCTTAATTCTCACTTTAAAAAATAAGGTTACAAAAACTGATAGGAAGAAAAACTTTCTTTGAAACCAAAGAGGCAGGAAGAAACTCTTGCAGTGAATGTATTAAAAATAGCCTGCATTTGCTACTAAAGCTAATTGTCCATCTTTCCACAGCGGGTCATTACACCATTCAACGCGGTCTTTCCTCTCTGCAAGGCGGTCTTTTACAATGGGATCCTCTTTCAAGTCCGAAAATCTCTGAGCGAGGTACTCCATTTCAAGGCACCCGCATCGGTTTCAATCGGTAAGAACAAAGGATTGTACCGATGACTAATAAATTCTGTCATCGGAAGAAGGGAAGAGTGATGAGTACAACATACCGAATCTCATTCCCAAGGTCTTGTGGAATGGACGATTGCGGGCGGATTTGAAATTTGAGTTACGAGCTATTGTTCGGTGAAAGAGAGATGAAAATACTAATTATTTTATCCTCGGAAGACGAAAACTGATCCAGAAAATGCATGATTTGCAACACACACATTTATTATGGATTTTTCTCATATTAAATTAGAAAAATTCTTATGAGAAGATCTAGTTCATTAGTAATTTCCTTCAGTCGCACTGAAATAAACGAAATCTAAAATTTATCATTTTGGGTGTGAATGCAGATAATTACGATTGTTGATATGTTGGGTTAAAATACCCCGGAAAAGATATACTTAATGTTTTTTCAAGAATATTTTAGTTCATAAGTTTTAATATGTAAATATATATTTTATCAGTGCAATAGTAAAAGCTGTCGATTTTTGAATTTTTAACTATTACAATTCAACAAAACAAATAAATGAATTATTTTTAAACCCATGTATTGCTTTTTGCAGGATAATGTGCAATTTTTACAATCCGACAAAATAATTGACAAATAAATTAATTATTTTTAAACTCATGCCTTGCCTTTGGCAGGATACTGTGTAATTTTTACAATTCAACAAAATAATAGACAAATAAATAATATTTAAACTCATATATTGCTTTTTACAAGATAATGTAACTTTTTAAAATCCAACAAAATAATTAACAAATAAATTAATTATTTTTAAACTAATGCATTGCTTTTTGTAGGATAATGTACCCACAACTCAATAATAGATTAAATGAGATGACAATTTAAAACTCTTATCTGAAATTAATGTAAAAGTTTAAATAATAAAATATAGCTGAAGTGAAAATTTAAAATGAATAAATTAAAATACAACCATAAAAATTTGATTTTCTAAAGGGAAAAAATTGTTTGGTATCAAAGTGCAATTTCTGTCTTCGGTAATTTAGAGACATTTTTTTTAAACAATCGCTGAAAAGAAGTTTTATTCTTCATAAAAATGTTTAATTATTTACTTCAGTAAAAGGGGATGAGAAAAAAACTTTCAAATTTCCAAGTAAAAGCGCATCTTCCCATGCCCATTCAAGCAAAAAAAAAAAAAAAAAAAAAAAAAAAAGTGATTAATGGGCAGATTTGAAAAAAGCAAGCGGAAAAGTGTTTGTTATTGGGGAATGTAATTCGTATCATTACCCATGGTTACTTTAAAAAAATATAAATAAATAAATAAATAAATAAATAAAAACTCTTCAGAAAAAGAAGAAGACAAGAAATACTGGAAAATTAGATGGCGGAATATGAAATAAAAATATATCCGGAATAAATTCAAGACCACCTATATACTACCCGTACAATTTTAGTTCCGCTCTACAATTTAAGGCGGGCTCCAATGGATTTAATTTTCCATTCGTCTAATATTTCAGTTTTTAATACTCCGTTTGCTGAAATTTGTAATTTTTCTTCTTTTCCATTAAATGTTCCAGACAATCGATATAGAATAACGAAAATAACATATATTTATGAAAAGATAAGAAATTTATGATACTTCGGCTGGGAGCAAACTGCAATTACATTACTCAACTGATAATAATACCGGTTTCTTAAAAGATATATATGCACATATACATGCGGTCGGTAAACTTCAGAACATTTTTAGAACTTGGAAATTTACAGTAATATCATACTCCACCCTACAGTAAAATTTTATAGCTTTTTAAACTTTTATCTGCAGAAATGATATCAACTGGTGAAGGTGCAGTTGTCCATATGCTACTTGAAAATTTATTTTACTTTGCCATAACAAAAATACAACAAAAGTCAGTTTTAAAAATAGAACTAATAACTTTATTAGTTTATTCAATATTGTTTACTTTACATTATTGGGCATTTGGTCTTTATTAAAACATTACTGAGCATTTGGTCTTTATTAAAACATTACTGAGCATTTGGTCTTTATTATAAAACATTTCTGGACATTTAGTTTTTATTATAAAACATTACTGAGCATTTAGTATTTATTATAAAGCATTACTGGACATTTGGTCTTTATTAATAAAATTACGGATTTTAAATAATTCTCTATCAATATTTTTTAAATATGTCTTATAAATAAATTTGTATAATGCAAATATTGTATTCGACCATCAAGAGGTTTTCATAAATTCGAGCAGTTATTATTTATTGGCAAAAAGAATTCTTCACAAAATTTTGACACTTCCGTAAAAATAATATTTAACTAAAATAGCTGAAGTAAAAAGGTTTCTGAAAGAAATTACTTGAAAAATCAAAATACGTCCAATTTGGATAGTCATGGACAATGGTAAATAATATTTCATAGTTCAAATTTCAAAGTCTAAATAAAAGACCTGTATATTCTTTAAAATTCTTTGAATTAAATGAACCCATAATTTGTTAATAGTGCAGCATTTCTACATAAATCAGAAGGAAGCGGAAGAAGTAAGAATACTTAAGATCAGAACAAAAACCCTTTTATATTATCAAATTTGCAACTGCGATTCTGATACAGAAGGGACTTATCAAATGCATTTTCTTATTGGATCATCTCTGATAGGCATCCTACATGCTCAACCTCAAAATCTTTAAGTGGAACAGCATAAAGTGGAATGACAGTTTATGTAAGAACAATGCAACGCTTTCAGGAGAAATGCTTTCAAGTTTCCATTCCCAGAAAAGAACTACACGGAGCTCAAGACGATTTGACACGTTTTTGAAGCTTAAAGAAATTGTCAAGAAACTAATATTTGAATCCTGATCGAGTTAATAAAGCCTCTAACTTATGGTAAAAGCGCAACTTTTTGCTCCGAAGTGTTTGGCAAAATGTAAAATCGGCTTGAAAAATAATGCTGTACAAACGCCTTCGGAAATCAAATCAGATTTAAAAAGAAAAATTCTCCAAAGTGCCGCATCTGCACTTACCTCGTCCATCTCAATTCTTCCAGCAACACAAACACAAAGCACTTTAGCACCCCTCCCTCCCACTCATCTCTTCTGCTTTATTCCATTTCAAATCGAAGGCGACCACTTTTAGCGAATATTAAGAAATGATTATTAGTGAGCAACGAAAATCTCGAAATAGTTCTTTTTTTAGTTCTCTTTTTAGCACTAAAAGGGATCTTTTATTTATTTCCGTTTTAAAATTGAATGTTGCAATTTCGAATATCGACTTCCTCTCTGAATGATAAGAAGCATTTCTTTGAAGATATATTGAGCTTCAGAGATTTCCTTAAAATCTCTGTATCTCATAACTTTTTATAAGAATATTCAAAATAAGGGAAACTTTGAAATATACTAAATTAGTTTGGTATCTTTGTATTATTATGGCATAAATAACATACAATATGACTATTTTTCCTTTTCCTACATGAAGAAATACAACATGAATTTCTTTGTATGCATCATAAAATTTTTGCATACTAATTTTCCTACAAAAATTTTTTGCATACTAATTTTCCTACAAACATAGTTCTAAATATGTGACGAAATATTATGCAGAAATAAAGAAGTACAAAAACTTGTTATTTGGAGTTTAAAATAGGAAGTTAATGAAAGTCTAGGAAGAGTAAAATTTTTAATGTATTCTATAGAATACAAGAATAGGAGACAAGGAAAATATTATTTTTAAATTTATAAATAATTTGGGTAGCCAAATGTGCAAAAATAATAAATTTATTATATTATGGTCCCTCGTTATGTTGCATATTTAGATATTTCACGATTTTTTTAAAGTCCTCCCAAACAGGACTTTAGAATTTTGTCTTTAATGTTAGCATAAGTAAAAATTAATGTACAGCGTAAAAGAAATTCTTTATTTGCAATTGTGTTTATTAAAACTGTTTATTTTACTTTCAAATATCCCTTTATAATTCCAAAGCGTCATTGTTAATAATTTTACAACCATTATAAACAACATAAAGCCGTAGGTTGCATAAGCTCATTTTCTTTGTCTTCTGACAAAGGCCATTTAATAAGGATCACATTTAATAAACAAAAATGGTTTTTTTCAACGTCAGAAAACTTGCCTCTTAAATAAAAATTCTACAAGAACCCCAATGTTTTTACTCATTAGTTTTGCATAAATATGAAATTCATCTTTTTAGTTATTTGGAAATATTTTATTAGATTAATATTTTTTTTTTTTGATTATATAATAAATTATAATAAATTGAATCTCTTTGATTATATAATAAATTTGAATATAATAAATTGAATCTCTTTGATTATGTAATAAATTGAATCTCTCTGATTATATAATAAATTGAATCTCACTGATTATATAATAAATTGAATCTTTTTGATTATATAAGAAATTGAATCCCCTTTGATTATATAATAAATTGAATCTCTTTGAATCTAAAGTTGTATTTTTTGATGAGTTCGATTAAATCTGTGATTAGAGCATACTATTAGCTTAAAAATATCGTATTGATACGCTGCGATTGAATGTTTAGAATAGTAACTTGACAAATCTTCAGGACAAAGCAGACGAGCATAGAATTCTTCTATTTACTAAAGATGCCTGGATGACGTTTCGGTATCACAAAAGAGATTCTTCTAACAGCCGGTTGCATCATTTGCAAACCATAAACCCGAAACACAACATCTACCCAGATGCAAGCAGAACATTTATCGAAACCAGCCGAGTCAGCCAAATTCGCTTTTCGAGAAATGCTCCAGGCTTCGTTAATTGCCCTAGCTAATAGAGGAATTTCGTGCAGCCATCGCAACGCCCTCTGTACTGAAAGGGGAGATGGCGACCTCACTAAATTCCGCCAACGTTTTCATTGTAGGGTGCGAGGGAAAGGTTAAGAGTTAAATGCGCTCTCCGCTTTGGAATGCTGACAGAGGTAAACAACAATTCAGACCAGTCATCCCAGTAATTGGAGAATTTGGAACGCAGGATGTAGTACCTCGAAAGAATACCCTATTCATGTACCCCTTTGATGAGGACAGATTCATGTTCACAGTTCAATGAAATTTTCGAGGATTTTTTTAGGAAAATGGCGTTTTATAACACAAGGACACAACCAATTGCCTAGACAAAACGAGCAAATAAAGGATAAACAAAGAAAAATAAAAGAACAGAGGCCTTTAATCACGCATTGATTTTGAACATTGTTCTAATTATCCCGGAAGTACATCTAGTATTGCATAAAATAAATTGCTCTGAGGAAGCTATGGAATCGTTTTTGTTGTATGAGTCATCGTTTTGAATACTGTGGGTAATACCTCTGTTATTAAGAATTGCAATTGTTAGCTTTTTCTTCTCAAATCAAATGACACAATAACAGAATTCATGTGCAATCTATATGATAAATTCTAGTTTTACGAATATGTGATTGAATGGTGATTTTGAATGAGAATAAAAGTTAATCATTGACAAATATTTAATTTAAAAGTAAACATGTTGCTTGTTGTTGCTTATCCCCCTTGATTTAGAATCTAAACCAAGTCCAGTAGATCATGCTGCATCAATAGATCGTAAATTGTCCTCCCCTCATTCAACAGTTGCCTCACAGAGGCACCAATACAATCGATGAGATGAGAGAGGGAGACGCGATGGCCGAACAATGACAAAGGGTATATGTCTTCTCGTCTCCATTGAAGGTCAAACTCTTAGTGTGGCCAGTCCTTAGTCTAGCTAAGGCCGTTTGAGCAGGGCTAGGACAGGAGCACTGCAAGGACATACCAGGATATTTAGCGGCGTACCATGCATGAAATGGTGGCGACCTCCAAGAGGTATTCACTCTGACTAAAGTCATGGAATGAACCTCTGAAGCTAACAGATTGAAGAAGAAGCTTTGGGAAGTTCGCAACCTTCCCTAGCGAGCAGATCAGCAATTTCATTTCCATAGATGCCCACATGGGAGGGGAATCCACTGCAAGCACATCGATCCGATCTGGTCCAAAACAGCTAGTTTAGAAACTATATCCTGCCCCAATTTGTCCAAGATGCTTGGCCAATCTCTCAAATACTGTATTGAGCTCTTACTATCAGTCAGAATCCAAACATCAGGTACTTTAAAGTCTAAAGCTAGGCTCAGAGCTTCGCTTATAGCAGTTAATTCTGAGCGGAATACTGAGCTCCGGGTTTCTAAAACGATATCTAAATTCTCCTGTACTTATCTTCATAAAAATTCCGCTACCTGTTCTTAACAGAGTCAGATTTGCTTCCATCAGTGTAAATAACTACGGCCTGAGGAGAAATATTATTGATGATCTCGAGAGTAAAGAGAGTCGAGATCTAAAAAGTAAACATTCATGTAGAATGGATGAAATCAAAGTTATAATGTCAGGTAGCGTAATATTAAGTTGCACAAGTTGAACACATTCAATAATCCATTTAAGTTACCCCTTAAGTGGATTATTGAAATTTTAAGATATGACAGAACATATCTTTAAGAAAGTAAATGTAGTTAAAATAGAAGGCAAAGACAAGGTTTCTAAAAAACTACAAATATACATACATTTTAACTTTTTATAACAATAATTAATTTAAAATACAGAAAGAAACTAGACCGAAGCAGAAACAAAAATTTCTCAACGTTACGTTTATTTTTTATTTTATTTATAAATGCGTAAAACTACATTTAACTAAAAACCTCAAAGATAAAATGCTTTTGCGAGACAAATGCTTTCAAAAACATATATATCTACGTAAAAACTTCTGAACTCTTATCTCTAAAACTATTAAGTCTAAACAGTAAGAAATTGAAACAAATATAAGTCTTTCTCATCTCATCTACTAAGTAAATTTGGTCGAGGTTGACTTCATCCCAAACTCTTATTTTATCACCAACTCAAAGGCGTAAAGTTCACACTTTCTGTGGTGTTAAGTAAGGGTCATTAGAGCCGAAGAGCACGTAAAATCTCCCTCCTTTTACTCAGTACACTCCTTTTTTATGCAATCTCATTACCTTTTTACATACCTTTACTCTTTCCCCTATCTTAAGGCGATGTTCTTCAGCTACTGAAGAATTACGTTAAAAACAACCTTTAACTATCCTTTCTTACATGCATTACTACTTCAGCGGTAACGAGGGCCTAGGGTATATCTGAATCGAATTCAGTGGTCGCTGAGAAAAGTGGACTTATTTTTTTCTTTCGGGTTTTTTTTTTTGTTTTGTTTATTTCTTTTTTTGTCACGACAACAATGCAGCCAAGATTAGGGCTGTACTAGGACAAAAAAGCAACTCGCTCTCGCCTAACTAAAAGAAATTAGTGTTAGAGGATTAGCACTTATCGCACTCGTCTCCCGATTCCGTGCTTTTGAAAGAAACTCCGCTAATTAAATTGGCCAGTGTTTGCTGCAGACTTGTGACATTGTGAGCAAGAAGCGTGTTCTTCTCCAAGAAGCAATCCAATTGATGAATGGCTATTGATGCTTCGTCGCGTGGAATAAAATGAGGTGATCTTAACGTAATTGAAGAGTTTTCCATCGTGTGCTCCCAGACTTTCAGTGTATGCCAAGTAAAGCATATAATCGGAGTCCGGTAATGCATTTAGGACTATTTTCAGAGAAAATTGAAACGCAGAACCTTTGCAGGGTATAAATCACTTTACAGGGAAGTGTGAAAGAAATCAATGTTTAAGTGAATGAAGAGCCAATCTTAGGGAATTAGATTGTCTCGTTTAGTGTCTAAATTAAAAGGATGATTTCGTACTTCACAGTTAGCATACAGATTATTTTGGTAAAAGTATTGTATTCTAAAAATGAATTTATCCTTTTACTCAAAGGATAAATTAAAGCCACATGTAATCTTCCAAAATCATTTTTTTTTTTTAACATTTAACATCAATAATGCAAAAATTCATATAATAATTTATAAATGAAATCATCTAATACTACTTAATTTGAGTATAATAAATCTGGTACAATTCCTTTCCTTTAAATATTTTTTTAAAGAAAATTGTGAAAAAGAAGTTTTTAAAAACCTTATAATGTACAAAGTGAAATACTTTTAATTTAATGCTATCTCACAACTTTAAACTTTTTACGTAAAACGATTCAAGATTTATTGCATTTTAAAGTCCTTTGATCATGGATTTAAATGCGATTATAGACCTCCCTTTTACCAAGATTTAATCATATTCAGACAGTGAAAATAAAAATCATAGGTACATGCAGAACAATACAATTATATAGCAAAGATGGGATAAACCATCTGATTTACGTCTAAACAAATCATTGCGAAATTCTTTCTATATATATCCGTTAACGCCTATAAGCTAACGCAGGTGTCATAAGACTTAACGAGACTCTTGGAGACGAACAGCAGAAATGAAGATCGGATACGATAGCCAATACATAACCGGGAAAACTTTTCCTCTCCGTATAATCCATACGAATCAATGAGGAAAAGATTTCAGAAATCAGTTGCTGTATGCTTCAATTCAAAGGGGGATCATTTTAGCAGAAATTATTAATGTTTAGGCAACAACACTGAATGGCGAGATTGCCTACAAATATACAGACAAATGCGAGCCAGCTTTTATAATTGGGTAAGGGATCATATACAAAAACAAATTACAGGACACTAGAGTATAATATTTTTACATAGAATAGCAAATATATACAGATATTATTGTAAATTAGATAGTATAATTAGACACAGAATTGTATTTTTATTTTAAAATAAGTGCACTCTTAATATGGACGGCAATTAAGTACGGGATATATAGCATGAAACCAAATTGTTTAAATCTTTTACAACTAAGGATAGAGCAAGCAAAGAGTTTATTAGAGTAAAATAATGAAAGTAAAATTTCTCTGAAGCAATAAATGTAGTATTAAAATTTAGTTTGATAAGTTATAAATACATATTCTTAAAAACTAAATTTTGTTGGTGCTTTAATTTCATGGCTTTCGAAATTATATATTTACAACGAATCGGAACGGCAAGCAATAAATTCAAAATTTCATTATATATTTTCATTTTACTATGGTAAAAAAAATTATAGTTTACTGATTAATAGAAATTCAAACACTTTAAATGTAATTAATTATATACATAAGAAAATGTACTGATTTCTTTATTTATAAAATATATGAAATGAATTAAACCTATAAGTTTCATATAGTACACCAATTAGAAATTTTTATGCACGAAAAAACTAGCTAGATTCAGAAGTAAATTATATAATGCTGATTTTGTGCACATTATAAAAAATATATGCAATACTATGCAAATATATGCTACTTTTCGCAATTTTTAAATGAAACACACTTTTTGGGTATACTACAAAATATGTAAAGGTTTCTTAAAACAAACATTTGTTGACAGCAAATATTTTGATAGACAATAAATTTGAGACTTTTATGAAGATAATAAATAAATAAATAAAAATAATGTAGCTGTCCTAGTCCTTTATCCAGATTAATGAGTTATTATATTCTAATTTTCAATAAATTAAGAAACAAAGAATAAAATATTTTTAAATATTTAATAAAATATTTTTCTAATTATAAGTTAGGGCCATAATAAAAAAAATATATTTCCAACACATTATATGACTTTTCGTAGTAAAATTGGCGTATGATGGAGCGAACTAAAGTTTGAACATTTATATTTTAAATGATCATAAAACCTGGTTATTATATTAAAAGCAATTTTATATTTCAACTTCTAATCCAAAGAAATTAATGCTATCAACAATCAACTTTTAATTATCATTATGAAACACATTTAAGATTATTGCATACATTTTTAATTTTTATTTCAAAACAAAACATTGTTATATGTGTTTTTATTATTGTTGTTCTTTTAACTTTTGTTGATACATTAATGCTTAAAATTACGCAATAACTTTTTAAGAATAATTTACTTTATTATATATTATATATTAATTATACTAAAATATATAAAAATAAAATATTATAAATATTGTGATTCAAATGCATCTTTACATAAACAATAATAATATAATATTAGTTTGTAAGCGAAAAGCAAAATCAGCTGTAAAGATTTATGAATGATAAAATGGATAGCTCCACATTTAAAAACAAAAAAGATTTTGCCTGGCATCGAATTTAACTTTAAATTATTGAGATATAAAAAATGCTAGACGTTTTAAATCGTTAAATCTTTTTTTTCACCATATTTTAAATATAACACCTTGAGATCTCTCAGACTGATGGTTTGAAAACTTTTAACAAAATATAAAATTTTTAACAATTTATCAACGTTAGTAAGGCTTTACTCCTGTTTTTAAAACAATTGTTAAAATAAGTCTTTTTTATTTTTCTGAATTTTTAAGCATATGCGCAAACCACTCCCCGGCTTAATTTTTTTTTTTGTCCTATTCATTCTTCTAGGACTTCATTAACTTTTAAATATTTTTTGTCAGAAAATTTATTTTTTCATTTTTTATTCGAAACGAGCTCTTTTGACATTAAGTCAATAATAAATGAGCTTTTTGAAAAATGACGAAAATAAGATGTTCATATGCAGCATGTTTTTACAGAATTAAGTATCGGTCACAGAAGGAATAACTTAACATAAATTAAGCTCTGTGATCAGAAATCTTCCAAAATGAGTGAACTTTTTGTGTCTCTTAAAGAAAAACTTCCATTACCCTACCACACCCCTACAAATTCATGTAACGAAATGATTAATGACTTGCACAGGCCATTTCTAATATCACGTTCTCTTTCCACAATATTCGAAACAAAAAGTTCAAAAATTGAGTTCTGACTTTCAAATTTACAAAATGGTGTCACTGTGCCTACCAAAAAAAAAGTAACAAATATGCATGATTGAAAATTTTCTTTTCAATTTATATCTATTCAGTTCATTAATTTTTATCTGTAATGGCCAGTCTATTATCCATCATTTGTCTTAATTAAATAATAGAAAATATACTAACATCTCGCATGCCTTCGCTGTAAACTTGACTACGTTGCAAAAACAAGCTGTTATTAATTCGTGAGCGGAACATCTGGTCATTGGCAAAAATGCATTTGAAGTTATCCTTGACTTTATGCAAAAATATCGGCTTCACATACTTTGTCTCACTGTGTATTTAGAATTTTTTCTACCATTTTTTTATTTTTCTAGATTTATTGTTTACTTTTCTGGCATTCCAATTACTACAAATAACTTATCAATATAAAAATGTGTTTTTAAGAAAAATAATTATATAAACCAACTAGCGAATACAATTTCTACATTAAATAAATCAAATACTGATTACCATATATTTTCGTGTATATGCCGAGAATTTTTTTAAAACATTTTAAAGCTGATGTACAGCAGTCGGTTTATATATACCGATCCACTAATCTCTCTTAAAAGAGAAAAGGTACTTTCCCTGTTAGACAAGCGCAAGTGATAAATCGCCAAATATTGCTAAATAAAGCACGCTTTTAATTCTTTTTTCTTTAATTCTTTTCTTAAATTTATGAAAAATTTAATTTTAAGTTACATGGGTTACTCGTTTTATTACAATGAGTTGTTTTACTTTCGAAATTATTTATATTACTGTTTGTTGCGTCGTGACCAAAACGAAAAATCTGATGTTGGCTGCGTCCGGCTAACAAAAAAGTACGAAAACGTACACAAATAATAATACAATACCTAAAAATAATAAACGTCACTGGAATTTGTTTTTAATTTCGGCTTATATGCGGGTCTTGAATATACGGGCTTATATGTACTTCTTATATTCGGAAGTGTAAGATAATTAGTTAGACCAATAACTATCATCTACATACTTCAGCGATTACTTAATAAAATTATTTCAAATTTTGCAACAAAAAATTATCGAAGAGAAAAAAAAATCAGAAGTATAAATGATCTGTGCTCTTCTGTACTATTAGTTCAAAAGAAACTAATGTATTGATGGACATGTGCTAATGAACTACTAGTTCAAAGAAATTGACGGTAGAAAATTTAATTTTTCATTTCACCATTTATGTTGATTGACCATTTCCATCACTATCAACATAGCAGATTTATCACATCAAAATAGCATATTGATGCGAATAATTAGTATTACTTTTCGTTTTGTTTAAATGAATAAATTTTCAGGAGAGCATTAGTCTAAATTGCCGTCGCATCCTTCCCCAATACCCAAAGCATTAAGCAAGCTGCAAATTTTGTCCAGATTAGTACGTGATCGTCATACTGACCGAAGCCAGACCAGATTTCGACAAGCAAGCACAAGAGTGAGAATCTTCCCTTTTCTTTCTGTATAGTCTGGTCTTAGCCTTTATTTCCAGCTTTCCTATCAGCACCAATAGCGCCTGGGTTTGGGTCATTTGTTTTCTTTCTTCCCTTTGTTTTTAAGCGAACAGTTTCAATGATTGGGGTTAATTTAGAAGCTAGGAATCTGCCCAGATAAATTGGCTAACCAAAAAAGGAGGGAAAGAGCAGTTAGTGATCTAACTAAGAAGATTAAATTGGAACACAGAAAGGGCATTTGTGCGGAAAGAGAGGACAAGACCTTCTCCTTTTATTTATCTCTCATTTCTCACTCTAAACCAAACAATACACAGATCTTTAGCACTTTAGTGGAGCGTAATGCTGAGAGACCAAATATATAATTTTCTTACCTACGAATCGGTCAGCTACGAAATAATTTTTGAAAATGAAATGGAAATGATGACCTACATTTTGAACATGCTATTGACATTTAATAATTTCTTATGACTTTATATATAACTATTATATGACTTTAGCAAAATCATTTCAGGTTCCCATTTTGGAGGAAAAATATTTCTAATTTTGCTTTTTAATTAACAATGATTACAACTTAATATGATTATAATTTCTTCTTCATATAAGCTGATTCAGAAATATTTTTTTTTTTTAGTAAATTATGCTTTTACAGCACTTTAACTATTTATTTTGTTTTAAAAACAAAATATTTTTTAATATGTGTAAATAAGCAAGAAAATTAATTACAAAAAGTAAGCACTACAAAATTTGAAAAATTCCAATCAGTAATTTCTACATCTTAAATAATTCGCTTTTTTATTTTGTAGAACTATTTAGCCAAAAATAAATTGCTGATAAAATTACGAAATTGAAACATAAAGTATTAGTGACGGAAGATTTCTGTAAAAAAGAGCTAAAACAGAGAACCAATTATATAGGTAAAATTAATATTATTAATTTAATTATAAAAAAGTAATATTATTAATTCAATTAAATTCATTTGTAGGTTGCATTTGAGTATATATATTTGTTTTGAGATTCTTCCTACTCCATCTAGACCGAAATTCTGTTTATAAGTGCATTCTATCCACGTCCTTTCACAATACATAGACATTAATTTTCTAAACTAAGGAAGATAATCAGTATCATTGACTGACTTTATATCCTCACCATCGCAGCAATCTTTTCGTTTATCAACGAATCAAATCCACTTCCCTGTTTTACTCTCCCACCAATAAAAGAAAAAGTATGACAGAACCTGGAATAAAATAACAGCCGGGCCATTAGTTGGATACAAGCAACATCTGAGCGCAATCTAGAATAAAATAGATCTTTCGGCAACGGATGGCCCAGAACATTAAGGTAAAAATGTATCAACAGTCATCAATAAAAGGTTGCTCTTTGAGCTGCGGCTTGTAGTTGGGAATCATAAAGGAAACCTCGATTCAGAGTATATATGACCCCATTCTTCAGAATAGACAGCAACTGAGCTTGCAGGTAAGAATTCGATTGTGGAAAATAGACAGCAATATGGTTGGTTGCAGGTAAGAATTCGATTGCGAAAGAATCGACAGCGATATATATTAAAAGTAGAAGAAAGAACTCTTGGGAAAATTCATAAAAAAATGATACGAAAAAACCCTTTTAATAGTGGTTATGATTTTATTAGACCATTAATAAATCCAATCATAACTAAGTACTGCAATACTATTTCATGTTTATGTGTAAATAATAAAATAACAGAAATTGCAAATTAAGCATTTTCAATTAACAAAATCATATCTAATTAATCGTTTCTAATGTGTCTTTTAAACTTAAATAGAACAATATGTTATATTATAAGTTATACTCCAAGCTAAATATGTTTAGCAAAATACATCTAAATGATATACATTTTAAACTTCTATTCAATCAACATGAATGTAAACATATAGCTGTTCATTATCCAATTTTTCTGATTTTTGCTATTTGTACCTTTTATTTTATGGAAATTATTTGATGAAGAAGAGATACATAAAAATTTCTATACAGAAAAAACTATTTTTATAGCCTTAATGTTTATAGCTTAATTGGGTCTTAATAAATCCTTTATCCAATATTTTTGCTTAAGTTTGTATATAAGATTTGGTTTTTGTTTCTACTGCTTTGATTTTTAAATGAAATTTGCTGCAGATTAATTCTTTCTAATTTTTTTCTACGGGAAACTCATAAAAAATACTGCCGAACATAAAAATGCTGCCTTTTCTTTCTTTCTTTTTAATTTTTATACATTTTATTCAATACTAGTCGATATTTTTTTATTTATTATCCATCTCCACGGAGATCAATCTAAGATATAAAAAAGCAGTATAAAAATTGTTGCCATAGATACATTTGGGATGAAAAAATCACATCTATAAGCTCTGTTACAAAACGAATATTTTCGCTCCAAAAGAAATTCGTTGACAAAGAATCAATAAGATACAAAAATAATAACATACACCTAAGACAGTTTTCGGTTAATATAATGGATTAGATAACGTTATTTTCCGTAAAAATACGATCACCAATATCCTTTACTAAAATAATTTTGATGAATGATACGAAAAAGATTAATTGGGAAACTAACGAAAACATTAGTCACTAAATACTTATTCACTCCTGAGTAGTTTCTTTAGAAGTCTATAGAAAGAAATAAACTGTAGGGATTTCATACTGAGCGACTTACATCGAAAATTCTAAGACTGAATAATAAAAAAAAAAGATGATCCTTATAATAGGCTAGTTAACTTTTTTATTTTTATTCTTAAGTTAAACGTATATTATTATAACATCCCTTATCATTATTTTATTTGAGATAATAGCAAAATTCTGTTTGTAAAAAGAAAAAAGAAACTGATTAAGTTTGAAAATGATACTTTGGATTGAAAAACACGTTTATTTTTATTAAGAAAATAGATTTCTTTCAAAGTTAAACAAATAAATGTGAATTAAATGTTCAGAATTTATTATAATATATGTTTTTCAATTAAATTTTTTAAATTTAATAACAAAGTTTGCTGATGAAATTTTTCTGCAGATCTATTCTTTCTAACTTGGTTCAAAGAAATTAAATAATTTACATAGTAAACATAATTATATAATACGTATTATAATTATACAACACATATATATAAATATAATTGCATAATATTACAGTATAACTCTATTATGCTGCGACATTTACATTTTACAGAGTTCATTAGTATGTATCATAAATATTGAACATACATATATCTTCTATTTCCTTTAATTTTTATACTTTTAATGCGATTCAAAAATTCAATATTCTTCCTGAATTCAATTTACAAAAAGGAATTAATTTTTTTCTAGGACTTATTAAATAGAGAAAAATAAAAGACTTCATATTGTTGTAGAAAATATATTTCATTAAATGTTATATTTTACTTTAGTTAAAATAATACGTGAAATAAAACGTTTTGCTCACTATTTCTTCTATTTTCTCAAATAAAATGTTCTAATTTTCTTTAATTTATACTTCTTATGCAATTCAAAAATTCAATATTCTTTTTGAATTCAATCTACAAAAAGAAACTTTTAAATTTTTTTTTCATAGGACTTATTGGACAATAAATAGCGACAAATAAAAACTTCACATTGCTGTAGAAAATATATTTCATTAAATGTTGCATTTTTACTTTAGTTAAAATAACACATGAAATAAAACATTTTGTTTTATTATTAATGATAGCAACTTATATGTACATTAAAATAGGCATATTCATTAGTTCTTCTTAACATTGAGAGCGTTTCACTTCAGAACTGTGGTTCGTTCATAAGTTCGTGATCAATGCAGTAATGAAAGGGTTCTTCTGATATAGTAATTAAAAAGAGTTCTTTAGGTATAGTAATTAAATGGTTCTTTAGATAAGTAATATATAAATATTTTTTTACCTTTTCATAAAGACGGAATATGTGAGTTGAAATTTTTTCAAATTAATAGTAACCATATAATACTATTGCATCGACATATATTTTTAAGGGAATTTTATCTTCGATTACTCTCATTTACTGCATTAAAATATAAAAAATAAAATAAATTGAATGTGTATTACTTTAAACGCAACAATGATTACTTAATAGGTTAATCTAATTTTGTGGATTTTTAAAATTGAAAAAAAAGTACTACTTAGATAATGAAATAAGCTAAACATGGTTTACAATTTAGACAAACAATTTTTTAACGGCTAGGCAATAAATTTCGTCAAAAAAGGAAAAAAACTCTTTTTTAAGTTTTAAACCTCAAATACTCTACTACTCTCCCAAATAAAACACTATAGTCTAATTAATTCGTCAGCCTCGCCTAAAACTAGGTCATGCCTGGGATGAAAAAGCATACTCAAGATTCAAAAACAACCATTTTAGCTAACGAGAGCAATTTAGTAATGTTAGCTTTTTTTTGCCAGAACTGTTCAACAACTTCTTTTTCAACTCTGCATCCAGCCCAAGAGGGCTTTAAGGCCATTGATTAACCCTATTTCCTCTATAGCTTGATTCACCTTCTTTTCCTCCAGGATAGATAAAAAGACGTAACATAAAAGTAAACAAAAGCAACGGAATGAAAGTAAAGAAAAGCAATTCAAGAAGGATCTAGCCATAAAGTAGATTAAAATAAGAGTTCCGTCAAAGAAAAAAATCTCCACTACGGTAAAATTGATGTTGTTAGAACGTGTTGCATTAAGGCTGAAGACGTACCCTCTTCCCACACGACCTACAATATATATATATATATAATACATGTACAATACATACATACATACAGTCACCAACATCTTTGTTTTAGTAATAAAAGGAAAGATTCAACAAAAACCATTCGGAATCTTTTCGTGGAGATCCAATTCAAAGGATGTGAATCTCGAATTTGAGGAAAAATAACAACGTGCAGACTAGACAGTACTGTTTACCTCATTGAAAAGTTTATTACTTTAGAGAAAAACATTGAGAAGTTAGGGAAAAAGTTAAATGTGCATGAAAGTTGATTTTCAGAACTGCATTTACGAAACTTATCAAAACAATCAAACAGGAAAAGACGAAAATGATTTTTTTTTCAATTAGACTAATTTGAAAGGAGAATCTGTTTTCAATTATATTCTATGTAAATTAAAAGTTAACAGTTTTCATAAATTTATTTTTCCAAAACAATATGCATTCCTTTTGTGATAATAACGAGTATAAAACGGAATATGATTTAAACATTAATATTTGACTTAAAAAGCTCAATATATAAAGTGCTTGATATCAATCGCAAAATTTTTTTTTATACATTGATTTTTTACTTTTAAGAATATATTTAGATGATGTAAAATAAAATGTTCATGATAAGTAATTATATACTATACTTATTACTATTACATATTTAAAAACAACAATATAATTTTATTAACAGAGTTCAGAATTTTTAAACTTTTGGAACAAATAATGGCGGATATGAAATTCACTTAATAGATTTCAGTTTTTTTTTGCAACTTTTTAGTTAAAAGAAATAAAATTTAGACAGACACAACAGAATACAATTCATCCGTTATCCTTTGTTTGTTGGAGGGCATATATTGAAATTGCAGATGGTATGCATTGCAAAAAATGACTGAATAGCAATGACACAATATATGAAAACGTCTCGCATTGATAGTCAGACTGTCTCGTGACAGTTACTGGTTTTTTTTCTCCATACGACACGTAAAAGGGTTTACAATTACCCTTGAAAGTTTATCCGGAAGGCAACATCATAACCTCTACTCAGTCAGTAGATTGTCAGTGGTATGCATACGTGGAGCACGAGACCTCGAAGCGTAATATATATATATATATATATGTACAATGCATTGGATTCTGGTGTTTATGTATTAACAACGTTTAAATTTCAAATATCATAAATAAAGTTTTCATATTGTGTCACAATTGCTATTCAGTCATTTTTTGCAATGCATACCATCTGTGAATTTCAATATGTGTCTTCCAACAAACAAAGGATAACGGATGAACTGTATTTGTTGTGTCTGTTTACATAAAAAAATGGCAATAAACATTTTCTTTCAATTACAAAAGTGAAACAATTGAAATAATTTTATTGAACTACAATTCCACTAAGTTTTGCAAACCTCAAGAATGCCATCTTTAATGAATAAATCAGCATATATTTTCTCAACTTTTATTTTAAATGATCAGTAAAAAAAATGAAAAGGTATGCAAACACACACATAAATAAATCAGGGAATCAAAATACATTACTCACAACTTTAGATCATTGAAGAGAGGGTCTTCTTACCTATAAAAGAAAACAAAAGATAAGTATTCTATATACATCGATAAAAAAAAACATGTAAAATATTCAGTATTTATACGCAGAATTAAAAAAAAAAACATATCACACATGAAAATGTAAGTTCAGCTAAAGCTTATCTCAAAAATACGAAATAAGAAATTATTAATTTATTTCTCATTCTTAAGAAATTTAAACAAGCATAATGCGAAATATGCATATAAGATAATTAATTAGTTCTGTAAAGAAGAAATAAATTCCATATCAAGTGCCTTACAATTATCAATGCACGTTCCTACGATAAAAGAGCCATCAAACCCTTCTTGAATTCCACCCTTACCAGACGAAAATAAAAAAAATGCAAGAATTATCTAATTTGCGTCATAGACATCTGCATAAAATCGTAAGCGTTATGATAGGCACTCATAAATTAGTATTATCTTTCACTTGAAAACCTGGGTTTTCTTACATTGTATTGAGTGCATCTTAATGATATTTGTTTTGCAGGGAAATTTCAAGCTAATTTTGAAAATAAATTATCAATAAGATTAACTATTTTTGCCAATTAATATAGGCAATTATATTTTCTTCCTTATTCGTCAGTCTGTATTTCAATATGGAACACATATCATCATTAAAAAAGCAACTTTATTTGTGTTTAATAGATATGCTTGCATGAATTTTTAATTTTTGCTGATGTATGAAACTGATTCTATAGGGTAGCATATCCAAAATGAATTCAAAATGATTTAGTGAATTTTTATAGTTATGCTCATTTAATATTCTTATATGAAATAATTTATATTCAGACAGCTTAAAACTGTCAATTTTAATATAGTTTATTCAATTTTATTTAGTTTTTTTCAAAATTTTACATTTAATATTATAAAATAGTTTACAATAAGTTTAACACTTTTGGTTGAGATGATTTATTTGTATTACCTGAATTGGAATAACCAAATCGAATTCCTCTTTACAATTTATTTAACAAATAATACTAATCGAACTTGTATCATGAAAATATTAAAAGTTGCAATATACATGCAAGATTATTAATTCTACGACCTTCATATAATTAAATCTATCATTAACAAACACCGTTCTGAAAACACCCAATATATTTAAAACAATAACTGTATGAAAGCAAAAAAATCATTAATGTCATTTTTATTTTCAAACTTATATGAGCAAAGTTGCTTTAAAGCTTTGAATAAACATTAACAGTATAGATTTTGTAAGTATATTAAATGACATGTTTTTTACGTTTTGCGATTATCTAAAATAACATTAGAGCATCGATGTTAATTTCTTTTATGTCATTTTGCAACATTAAGATCTAATTGCAATTCGAAAAATATCACACTCGTTTTATAATGGATATAATTCCCTAAAGTCCAGAGATACCACTGAGACCTCTTACCATGTGGTTACTCGAGCAAATCTCCAAATCTTTAAAATTCATTTTCGGCAAAAGAAAATTATTTAAATCGCTTCAGGCGCACATATTAATTTTAGATAAAGGTTTTTAGCCTTCGCAGAAGCGTTCGTGATCACGTTAATGAAATTTTGTATTCTCTGCGGGGTCAACCGCCGAATTAACGACTTTGAAAACGATTGGGAAGGACATGAAAGGTCCGCTCCAGAGAATTCACCTGATCCAGAAGACTCTTCTGTGCTGAGAGATGATGAGAATTCTTTTCTCGAAGCAAGAAATCCTTCGTGGAATAATTGAAGAACCAAATTATTTTTCTCACAGTGAGGAAAACTGCACGGAATGTGTTTTCACATCACAAATTGGATTCACTTTTCGAGGGAATGAACAGATTGCTCAAGTATTGCTCCAAGTCAGACTTGAAATTGCGTAGATGAGCAATGAGAACGGGGTTTTAAAAAGTAAGTTCAAGTTTTAAACGGGCAAACAAAAAGCAATACAATATTCATTTGGAGATTATTACTTTTTAACGAGGCAATTGTCACCGTGGTTTAAAATTTAATGAATATTATTAACAATTTGTTATTTAATTTACAGGAAAAGTATCTGTAATAATATATTTTGTTTATAAAAATTGGTTTCAGAAAGGAAGAAATATGATTTAAAACAAGAAAAATTGATATGCTGTGATTTTTAATTTAAGATAAAGTTAGCTCACTCAATTCATACATTTTTAAAGTATTTGTAAAAATAATTTTTTTTGTTATAAAGTACTATAGTATCTTGACACAATGTTATGGGTTTCTGAAAAGCAAATACAACTTTCAAAAATCAAATAAAAACAATATATTTTTTTTATTTTTTTTTGCTTAGTTAAAATGGTTTGAAATGCATTCGAATATTATTATGAACAGATATGATTAATTTAAATTTGTAAGTACAGAATGTTTATTAATACATTTCGCTTCTTCAAATAATTTTATTACAGAAAAAAGAACGAAAAAATTCAATCGAACGATGAATAATTATGATTGTTAATTTAAATAAAAATTAAAAAATTTATTTCATTTTCTGATAAGTATAACATTTAAGACAACATTTTTCCGTAATAAAATGTGAAAATTTTACGATGATGAAATCCATCATAAATATTTTGCAAATAAGTATGTTGAAAAAGAAAATAAACGATTACTTTTGTTTCTAACTAACAAATAAGGCTGGATAGGCTATATTCAAAATTAAAAGGAGGATAATTGTGATCTCTCAGAAATGATCATTCATCATTTTAACTTCAAAGTATTTACCTAGCTTTATGAGCAATTTGAAAATTAAAAAAAAAAAAAAAAAAAAAAAAAAGAATCACTGAGATTTTTTATAGGAAACAAGAGTAGTTTTTATTTACACTAAATTTATTACTCTTGGCACCAAATACAACAGGGTTAGGATATCATTCAAGTCTGACAAAAATTTTATATAAACATGAAAATTGCTGAAAATAAATAAAGAATTATGGAATAAGGAATGAAAAGAAGAAAAAATAAATAAACGAACAGAAATGTAGAAAATATTGAAGCGAAATGTAAATAATATTGAAGAATGCATGAAAAATCTTGAAAAATCGTGCAAACACTGAGTACAATACCTGCACACAAAATCAACGCGAAAGCAATTATTTAAATTGAATACCGGCAACTCAATTTAACGCCACCACTTCAAGAATTCAAGATTTCAAAACGAGACAGATAAAGACTGAAAAGTCATTCTCGGATAGATGCTCCAGCCCAAACCATGTTCATCAAAAAGAAGAATCTACTCCAACCCTCATGGTCTTTCAATTCCTGTTCTTTCCAAAGGCGCATAGCAGAGACAAGGCTTGCCGCATACATACAGAAGGGTAATAAGAACAATAAAAATAACCCTCGCTCTCTTTTCACTATGCTTTTCCTTTCCAGTAAAAGGAAAAAGAGTATGTATATCTATCACAGAATCTTGCAGGCTGTTTCTGAGTCAGAAGAAAGTCAGTGTCCACTATTTGTTTGCAAGTACACGTACTCACAATTCCACCACATTCGATACTTTAGAAGGCGTGACACGGCATGGAGAAGAATTTTTTTGAAAGGTGTCTAACCGATTGCATAGTGGAAAAAGAAATTCAGTGAGGAAAAAGGAGTTCTCGGCCACGCATATTTCATATATGTAGTTGCAAAAAAAAAAGAATATATACTACAAGCACCATACTAGAAAGAAATGTATAGCTATTTTATTTCCTTTCTTATTTCTACTGACTGCTCTCCATTTAAGTTTTTGTTTGATGAGTTTTGGTAAAAAAGAATAAGATCTCAAGAAACGGATGGCTGTATTTTGAATCCGCTCCACTTTGAGAGCAAAGTGGGAGAAATATATTTACACGAGACTTCAAAAAATGAAAATTTTGCTTTTAATAGTAAGATTGTGTTGTCCTAGTCAAACATTGACAAGAAAATATTTATAGTCATAACATGAAAAGGAAACAGTTTTTCAAATATTTTACGTTACTGAGTGGTAGTATTCGATTTTCTCAGCCCTTTTTACCTTGAACGAAGAGTGCATGAGATCTATGATATCGTAAGAGTTAAATAACCAAACCTCCCTTTTTTAGGATGGAATCATTAATGAAACGTCATGTTTAACAAAAAGTAATTGTTTTCGTGAATAATAAAAAGAATCTGCATTATTAGCTTTCCCCAAAAAACATAGAGTCATTAATTATAAAAATTTCTAATTCTTTTATTCCCCGCACCATACCCCTAAATATAATAAAACAGAATATAAATGTGATCAATATCAATAGTCTGAGTCACCAGAATCACTGTAGATTTCTTGTAAGAGTGATATCATAGAGTAACTAAAAACATAGTATCATTAATTATAAAAATTTCTAATTCTATTATTCACTGTACCATACCCCTAAATATAATAGAACAGAATATAAATGTGATCAATATCAATAGTCTGAGTCACCAGAATCACTGTAGATTTCTCGTAAAGAGAGATCTCAATTACCAATGCAAGCAAAAATGCTCACAAAAAAAAAATCTGGGTATTTCATTTTCTTGAGAAACATTGCTTAGCAAAGAAAAAAATATTTTCACTAATTACATAACACTTCCTTGAAATCTTTTGTCATGGATATTGAATAAATTAATACTTGGAAATTTCTATTTTCGTGAAGAATACCGGAAACTTTTCAAATATTTTCAATAAAACATTTTTAGTCAAACGACAAAGAAGCAGCAAAATGTGCAGGTATAAAATTGATCTTGGAAAAATCGTGAATGAAATGTGTTTTAAAAGGAATCAGAATCTTTCTTTTTTTTGACTCATTTAGAAAATGGAAAGAACTTTAATGAATGTCAGAATACTCAGAATTATTCTATGTCATTATCATTTCTATCTTTTGTTGCGTGGCAGATTAAGGTATTCAAAAATTCTTTTTATACCCTATACTTAAAATATGCTTTAAATATATTAAATTTATTTACTTAAACGGTAAATGAGCAAACTAAGGACAATAATATTACTCTCTTTCTTTTTTAATTGAGTTTTTTGTAACATTTGGAATATAAAAATTAAATTACAACAATTGACTACTCCCGGAGGGAAACTGTTTATTATTAATTTCAGTAAAATTAAGTTGATTTTCATTAAAAAAACTAAACTGCATAAATTTTATCGAGCTGAACAATTTAAATTGTAAAAATTGGTTGTTATTGCACTATAAATAGTTTCACTTAAAGCTATAAATTCAAACTCATGTAAACATATTTTGTTTCTTTTACAATGTGCTTACAAATCCTTTTGAAACATATGCCTTACTATTTACAATAAAAAACTCTAACAAGTTTATTTTAATAAGATTATTATAGACGAACCTTTTGGAAGAAATAAAGTATTGCTTTCTATTTCTAAAAGTATAGCATCTAAACCTCTTAAATTAAACTGTTATCCTCAACATTTATTTTTGTGTTACAGCATGAAAATATTTAAGTAGATAAATAGTGTTGTTCTTTTTTTTTTTTTTTTAAAAAAATGAAAGATCTATCACAATTAAATTTATAGTAGTGTTTTCATTCATCCTTAATATTCCAGCAGAATGATTTTAAAATACGATCAATTGGGATTTTAAAATTAATTATTAATATTCAGTTAGCAGTTAATATAATACATGACATTTTATAGTAATAATATTTTGATTAACATAAAAATAGCTATTGTTATGAACAACTGCATACTTTTTTTTTTTATTGAGCAGGCATCTTTAGGGCAAACTTTGGCCAAGAGCTGAGATAATTTTGGAGTGCTAAAATTATTCCTGTTAGCAATACTTTTTTTCAAGAAAACTGGCTCACAATTGTATAGTATACAATTTAAATTACAAACACCAGAATCGTCAACCTGACTACAGCCGAGTATATTGACAAAGCATACATAAATGTACCATTTAACCAACAATGAAGATTGAATCAGCAACCGGCTATAATAAAAAGCTAACCTACCCGGATTTCTTCAATGATCTAACAAAATAAATCACAGTTGGGTATAGCTGTATACTAATATTCCTAAAAATGTTATAACATATTTTCAGCTTCAAAGTATCCATGAATTAATTTCAAACTTCTTGCATCTTAACATTTTCGTTAACGTAATCTTTAACGTTTCGTTTGTACATGTAAAATATCCTTTTATAGATATTGATATTTTTACATTGATGAATATTGCAAATACATTGCTTTTACATTTTGCAAATACGATACATTGATGAATATTGCAAATACATTGCTTTTACATTGATGAATATTGCAAATACATTGCTTTTTACATTGATGAATATTGCAAATACACTGCTTTTACATACAGTAAACATGAAATTAGGTACTTACTGTTGTTTTGGTAAAAGCAGTTAAATTTAATTGCCCTTTTTTTCTCTAGAGTTATCAAAGTTCAGAAACACTACGACATTTCTCACTGAACCGTTGAGGGTATTTCCATTACATTAATTTTATCTATTTCTCATAAGATTATCTGGATTTTATTTTTTATCGATCGTGTGTGCATGTTATTGAACAGATACTTTTACTTCGTAGTCATGATACAATATGTATCGTTTATTTCCATTTGAGAAACAAAACACTAAGAACTCATAAAAGAATAAAAATTCTTGCAGAAGATAGAATATCTTCGTTACGTTAGCATCTTTGCTTGATATTATCGGTAAAAATATTAATCAATACTCGACAAAAAAAAAATTTGCGATGGTGAACAACAGATACAGGTTGCATTGAGTAATTTAAAAGAGGGGGAAATTACTTTAAACAAGTAGATCAATTAATAAAACACATGTTTAACTAACTGCCTTTTCACTTAAGATATGTTTTATTTAATCAAGTTATCTTAATGTGAATATAGTGCTTCCAAGAAATAAGTTTTTATAAAATACAGAAAACATAAATATTAAAACTAATTTTAAAATATTAACTAATAAAAATAAAATTATTAGTGGAAAATATAAAAAAGGAACTGAAATTCAAAGTTTAAAATTTTTTTTTTTTTTTTACTTTATAAAGAATTATCAATTTCCTTCAAGTGTGAAATGTCTATACTAATATAAAATGGAATATAACCGGAATCATGGGTCAATGGTAATGATAATCATGGATTATGGGTTATGGGTCATTTAATCTTAACAGCATACAAAAATTGAAGTTGAAGGTACTGGTTGTGACCGTTGCAGGCACTGCTATCAGTCGATGACTATGTGTGTGTATTTGCATGTGTAACTCCACACATACATGTGTAAAAACCTTACATCAATAGTCAGACTGCCGGCAATTTTAAGCGCTCTATTCCATAAGACAAGCAAGTGCAGGACATTAATCCATAAAAGTAGTCCTGGAAGGCAATGTCTTCCTCATAATTATGTCGGGGGTATACCTAAGTTGAAATGAATTCTCCAGATCTACACAAATATATTTCTGTAAATAATGTAATTCCTTTTACACCCATAATTGCTTTGAAAATATATTATTCAGGAAGGGTGAACTCATAAAAGATGATTTAGTAATTTCAATTTAAACATTATTTATAATAATCTTTGTAAGAAGGACTTTACATTTATTGATGCACCATTTTTTTAAATTCTTACACCTATTCATTTCATAATGGGAATATAATAGGTAAATATTTTTTATTATTATTATTATTAATTTTGGCCTTTTATAAATTTTTATATCTAGTTCCAGCACTAAACTGTACATTTTAAAGCAACTATAAATGTTATAAATCCTTCGCATAGTTTGGTAAAAATCATTTAGAAATGCCATGTAATATTTGCAGCAAAAATTTAAGAAAAGTTATTTTGCAAGAAAAGTTTATCTTTGCTTTGTGAAATTTTAATAATTTAAAAAGTCACTTTCACGAGAAAATTTTAAAAAAAAAAAAATCTGTATTTCATTTCAAAAAAATTTCAAAATCTGCGTTAGGCATGAAATTTAAACTGTTCTCTATTCAAAATACAACTATATATATATACTATCTATATATATAATTTCAATTTAAGAAACACATTATGAAGGCATATGAAGCAGATAATTGCGTGGAGTATATTGATCAATCATATTAAAATTTTAAAAAGAAATACTATGTTTTCTATGTGATAAGATACTGAAACTTTAATACTTCTATCTAAATTTTATTCGAGGTAAATAATCTAAGCATATATTCTAAATAATAAGTATATTTAAAAAAATTTTAATTAAAGAAAAAGGATAAAAAAAATTAATTACTAACAAAATGAAATGTATGTTTACTAGTCGTTCATTTGTAGTGAAAGAATAAAATACAACCAGTATATATTACAAAACTTTTACTTATTCCAGACTGCTGCATAAAGAAAACAGGTGAGAAAAAAAAAAAAGTAAAAAGACAAAAATAAACAAAAAAAAATTACCTCTTTTGAAGTCTTATTTCCTTTCAAGAACTAATGAATTTAAAAGAAAAAAAAAAACTTCGTTGAAGGAATTTTTACGATAGCATTATCACGAAAATTTGCATCTGATGCAACTGCGCAAAAAATGTGCAACTTAAAAACAAGAAACAACTTTTTCTCTCCCCCTTTTTTTTTTGTTCGATAAATCAAAATGTTCGTGTACAAGACACAAAGGTTAAAGTTCTCCAAACAGAAGTCTCAGCCAACACGCCGGAGTCTGGAATTCTAATCCACCATCAAAGGTGAAAAAATTGATGAATTGTATTCAAGAAACGAAAGGAAGAGATGCTGATGAACTTCTTTGTAGCAGGTGACGTTTTCCCGCCTTATACGTTTTCATTTATTTATTTATTTTTTCATTCCTTTGTTACAATGCATTGAAAAAAACAGATACAGAACACAGCATGACAGACAAAGTAAAAGAAGTAAAAGGATCAATTACTCAACAGCAATAACAGAATGTAATACGATTTCTGCAACAGTAACGTTGCTCATCTTGGTTGAGTTCCAAAACGAAGACAAAAGAAAAGAAATGTAGAATACCCAATAAGAAAAACTTGGCACATTTTGCATTTTGACAATTCCTCACATATTTGCTCCCAGTGCAATATGTGTATGAGGATTTCCAACATAAGATAATTTGGTTGAAAGACAAAGGTGATTTAGATAAGATACGTTTTCTAATATTACAAGCTGTAGTTGTATATGTAAAATGAGATCATTAAAATAACAGGATATTGTAAATATTTTCGTTTCAACTATCAGTTATTTCTACTTTCACATTGAATATAATATAGAATCATTGAATACTATTCCATCCGGACATCAATATGAGTCATCTAGAATAAGCAATTAATCATAATACATTAAATAAATCATTTAGACTGCTACTAAGTTTTTCATTATACAAATAATGATTATAGAAGCATTTCGCTTTCAACAAAATTAAAAATAATTTATATCGAAATGTAGAATAATCTTTCTGATAAATTATGTGGTTTTTTTTAATTTTACCATTCTATAATACATCGGATCATTTGGCTTACTCAAGTAGAGAAACCTCAAGCTATCTGTCCGCAAACATTATGATATAGCTCGTATTGTTTACATTTATAAAAAGGTTTTAGCAGTAATTCTACCATAGCTTGTATTGATACCTTACCATACCACCATACCAGGAACTGATTTATATTTTGTAATAAAAATATATTAATCACATATATTTCGAAAATGCCTTAAATATTTTTGTATAGCTTTCAATTAAATATATTAATCATTTCATTTATAAATATTGAATACACTAATTTCGGAGGACGAATTGTTCCATTTTTAACTTTTTATTAAATTTTTAAAATTAAGTAGTTTTTAAATTTTACCATTCAATAATAAATCAGATCATTTGGCTAACTCAAGCAGAGACACCTCAAGCTATCTATCTACAAACATTATAATATCACTCGTATTGTTTACATTTATAAAACGATTTTAGTAGTATTTCCACCATACCTTGTATTTACTATCTAATAATTTTTAAATTTATGAACTGATTTATATCTTGTATTAAAAAACTATTAATCACATATACTTCGAAAATGCTTCAATTTTTTTGTACTGCTTTCAATTAAAAAAAATATTAATCACTTCATTTATTAATATTGAATACACTAATTTTGGATAAAGAATTGTTAAATTGTTAACTTTTTATTCAATAAAAGTTTAATGATTTTCAATTATTTTTCTTTCATAGATTTCCGAAGTGTAATAATTTAAATCACTTCAGAGATAATTGCAGTTAATATTCATTAATGCCTTTCATCTTAAAAGTTAGAATTATTGTATTTATTAAATAAGATTATGAATTATTACACCTTATTAAAAAAATATTCAACCAAAAGAACCACTATCATATTAATATAAAATGTTCTATTATTTTATTATTTGCTGTTTCCTTTTATATATTTAAAACTAGTTTTATCAAGAGAAATGATTATAAAAAAAATACCGAGGGATTAAAAATTCTAACTTTTTTCCCTTGGATTTAATTAACTTAATTGGAAGAAAAACTACTATAAACTTATTTAAATTACTTGTTTCAAAGGTTTAGCAACAAAATTATTTGATTTTGATGAATTATTCGCTAATTACTAACAAAAATTTGACATTGACTAAAGAAAAAATATGCTAAAATAAACAAAAAAAGTTTTTTTTTTTCGAAAAAGAGCAGTACTTTCTATTTGTCAAGATTTTTTATGCTAAAGTTAATAATAATAAAATTATTAAGATAAGAAGTTTACGTGATAAATTGTTAATATTATAAGATACTTATTGTAACATCATTAAATGAATTTTGTTATAATTTAAAAGCAGAATGGAATTTTATAAAAAGAGTATACAATATTCATAAAAAAAAAAGCTTCAGTTGAAATTAGTTTATCAATATATTTATCGTATTTTATTACAATGTATATTTAAAATATGCAATTTCATACAGCCTCTAAGATTTATTTAAATTTATTCATGAAATGCAACTTATAAAGCAGCGTTTTCATACATAATTTTTTTTTTATAATTTCAGCACTCACTTTAATGAGTTATGCATTCAATTCAGTCTAATACATTTCCATGTTTTATCGAATACATTATATAAATTTATAAATATATTATTCAATATATAAATATAAAAAGTATAACTATTCACTGAAATTGAATGGAGCAGGAGAAAATAAGAGTGTCTGTATTAAAATTGTGTCTGGATTTGCAAATAGCTTTTGTAGATAAATTGAATGCTAAATGAAATCGCGATGGAGAGTGTCTGGAATAAATAAGTAAATAGTTTTTCTCGATATTACATGTTAACGTTCGTTTATTAAAAAAATATATATATGTATAGATGAACAGCTAATTTTTACAAATTCTCTAAATAGTTTATTCGTCCTTTAAATTGCTTTTGAATATTTAGTTTCATACATGATGCCATTCCATATAGTATTCATCCACACTTCAAGAAACTAACTTACAATAATCAATAAATGCAGAATTTTTGTTGTTTTGTAATTTCGTTCGTGCATGTTCTCTTTTAATTGACGTATAGTTAATAAATAGATTAATAATATGCCAACTGAAATCACGATATAAACTATTTGCATTTAAAATGAAGCATTTTCTTTTCATATCATTGGAGTTCGTTTTTATTCATTTGACCCGGTCTATGAATATATAATTGTCTCATCTTTATAATTAGCCATGATTAAGGGATTTCAATTCATTTATAATGCACTGCATACATTTTATCTATCATACGTAAAAGATAGAACAAATTTTTGCTATCATAAATTGCACTTTTTTGCTGATTAATTAGACGTCAATTCAAGTCACGATGGTACATTAGTTGAGTACCCTTTTTCTGCCTTAGGTTATAATTATTCTTGATTTGAAAAGCAAAAAGTATTGTATTTTGTCTGATTTATATATTTTTTTGCAGTTATTTAAGTTTTACTAATAGGATATTTTTGTACCTCAATGGGCTTTATACATTTTCCACTTATATACACTATGAAAGCCCACTGTTATGCCATCCAGGAAATTGATTAGGGTAATTGTGTCGCGTTTACGTGTCATATGGAGAGAGCCCGGAGAACTACCACCAGACAATGTAATTTGACTGTCGATTCGAGGCGCTTATGCACGTTTTTACTAATCGTTATTGTATTCTTATTTCTGAAAGCAGTGACTCCAATAGATGGATAAAATTATCATCATCATCAATAGCATGAATGCCCAGAGTGAGCCAAGACTTTCCTTTGAAGAGATTTCCATGCATTCCTCTGGGTGACAATGGCCCTCAATTCTTAACCTTTAGTAGTAAAAATCATATTCAACTGCGTCTATCAATCGCAACTTGGGTCGTCCTCTTCCTTTATGTCTCTGTGGCTTTGCCAAAATGAGCATTGAATAAAATTATCCTCATGAAATAAAGACATAAGCTATTGAATTATGTAATTTCAGCTGAATAGGCAAACGAACGAGCTCAAAATTTTTTAACATTAATATGAAATGCCGTTTCGTTAAACGTAAATTTTCATTACAATTTATTGAATAGTAAGCAAAAAAAAATAATAAATAAATAAATAAAAACATGATTGGAATTAGACAAACATATTGGTGTAAGATATTGAAAAATCGTTACACATTTAAATGCCGAAGAAATTAACATATATTTAATAAAATATTATAAAACTAAAATTTTTAAATAAAGTATCTACATTTCTCATCCAAACTAATTCAAAAATGATTTTTGTAAAAAAAAAGAAGAAAAATAATCTTTTAACAAATCTTCACTCTGAAAGAATGATTAAGACAGACACATTTGCACTCAAACAGATGCCACCGTACCTCCCTGTAGAAATACAAGACTTGCAAATATGTCATTCTATTATATCAGATTCCAACTGTTAACTATCCCATTATGCATTGACGACAAATGTCCTACACGATTATAACACGCTAGGAGTCGTGTTACCGCTCAATCGAATATATACTTGATGAATGTAGCTTGTAAACGCGAATGAAATTTACCTGATGTGCTAATTGCTTGGCAGGCGTCCATTACGACGAATATCATACAGCGTTAAACTATACTCTAGGGTCAAGGCAAATGACCTCATTAGAAAAGTAACGGATACGGCAAGCATTGAACTAATGAGTAAAAGTTGAAGCAAACTAAGGAAGTGAAGGTAGCTCTTGCGAAAAAGAAAGTGGTTTGTTGCTAGGCAAGAAAAATGGCCAAGGTATGCATTATTATGGGATTTTTAATTAAAGTTAGACCATCAATTCACATTTGTTTATTTATAGATTTTTTTTATAAATGCTCAGTTTCGGTAGCTCAGATTCAAAGAATAAATTTAAAAAACAAAGATTGATTAATGATTCAAATTAGCTTAAGCAATCGCTTAAAAAGTTAATCATTCATCGCAAATGTCAAATTAATTTTTCTGTATAAAATTGCAGAATAAATTTAATATAACTCAATTCGTTGTAGTAATTGTACAGGTGAGAAAGGCAAAAGAAGAAAAATAAATTTATTTATAAGCAAAGTATACATTTACATGAATATTCATAGAATTGTAGCAAATGCCAATAGCCTGCAAAAATTAATTCAATTTACTGTAAACAAACACTTTTTGTGTAAAATAATGAAGATACTAATAATTAATTTAAATGCATCAGTAGCATCTTATATGGCAATTAAATACCACTATTATGTTCAAAATATTATAATAAGTACATCAAAATGATGCAATTATATTTTTAGGTGAGGAAAAATGCTAGGCTGATAAATCACAGAAATCATGATGTCAACGTTGATTTTATCAATGAAATGATTAAGAATTTTTAAAAGTGCTAAAATTAATATTAATGGCATTTATTTAAATGATCAATAACGATTAATTATCAAAACTAAGATTATTATTTATGACTACAACTATAGTCCACAATGTTTGTGACGCGTTTATTTAAGTAGTCAATATTAAATTCAGAAAGGCAAACTTGTTCTCTCGACTTGAAGAACAACATTATAAATATTAATTATCAAATATTTAAAATCGAATATTTTTCTCAATATGATCATTTAAAAGATCAATAAAGATTAATTATCAAAATTAACAAATATTATTGTTATTATTTATGGATATAATTATAGCCAATAATGTTTGTGCCGCGTTTATTTAAGTAGTCAATATTAAATCAGAAAGGCAAATTTGTTCTCTCGACTTGAAGAACAACATTATCTATAAATATTAATTTCAAATATTTAAAATCGAATATTTTTCTCAATATGATCATTTAAAAGATCAATAAAGATTAATTATCAAATTTAACATAGATTATTTTTATTTATGGATATAACGATAGCCAATAATGCTTGTGCCGCGTTCATTTAAGTAGTCAATATTAAATCCAGAAAGGCAAACATGATCTCTCGACATTGAAGAACAACATTATCTATAAATATCAATTACCTAATATTTAAAATCAAATATTTTTTTCTCAATATGATCATATGTCATTATTTTCAAATATTTGAAAGATTAAAGGAGCAAGGGCTTCCTGACAAAATAGGAAGAAATAATGAATGGATGAAAATAACAATAAAAATCAACTTTCAGAATTCAGGATTTTTAAGTTGCAGGAACAATATAAAAGGCTATTATAAAACAAATTTTTGTAAAATTTCTAAAGTAATGCAAATCTCGAAATGAAAAATAAAATGAATAAATAAACAAAATGGAAAAATAGAAAATTCCACACGAAAAAAGACAAAAAAATAAATTGTTCGTAAACAATCCTCATTTAGATAAAAAAATATACTGAAATATAAGAATATGAAAAGATTATAATAAATTATTAAATCAAGAGTATACAATTGTAAAGGAGGAAATAAAATTAAATGTAAAAATTTATTATAGCTCAAAGAGTTAAATATTTTAATAAAAATAATCATAATAAAACTAAAAAAAAACATTGTTTTAAAAGCGATCATAGTAAAATAAACTAAAACCAAAGAGATTCTTTTTTTCCCTCGTTGTCGACATAATGAAATTAAAGTACATTGATTTTTAAAGATGCGCTTATTAACAGCTCCGACATAGCCAAAAGCCTTTCGAACTTAAAAGGATTTTTATTTCCACGTTTGTTTCGCATGCGTTCGGCATTTACGTCCCAATTGAATAAAAAGTGCACCTAATTTTATATGAAAGAACTGCCTTTAAAAGAAGAAACCCTATGGGAATTTTGCAATCCGAATACAATACAGTGCGTGTGATTACTTTTCTGCTTGAGTACCACAATTCTTTGACTTTATTCCATGTAGATTTTTTTCCTTATCTTTCGCTTTTCTTGTCCATATTCTTAAATAAATAATTCAAGTTCAATTCAATATTTTTGAAAGCTAAATTTGATATGAGACACTGGATGCTTTTTCTTAAAAAACATGAACAAAAAACCCCTTTATTTAAAACAATGGAATCATTTTTTTTTTTTTTTTTAAATTTAAGAAACTCAAGAAAAGGATTTAAAGCAGATAGCTGGAGTTTACTTACAAATTTATTTATTACTTTTTCCATTTGTAAAAAAGCATTTAAAATAAAGCAGCACTGCCACGTAAAAAGGAAAATCAACAAACATTTAAAATGAAAGCATAAAACAGGAATAGTTAAATGACGTTAGCAATTTTGTTTGAAACGTTGCTGGAATTTCTCTGATATATATATATATATACTGTCATAAGATAAGATATAGTGGGATATTGGAAACAGACAAAGTTTAATTTAAAAAGAGAAAGAAAGTATACGTGTATTTTAAAGTTAAGTAGAAGAAAATATATTTATATAGGAAAAGAAGACAAAATAAATCACGAAAAGTAAACTATTTTAATATACGTGTAAAATGGAATTCCTACAAAAATATGCGTATTTTAACGGGATAAATAATATAATTTACTAATTAAAAGGTTTAATCAAAAGTTTAGAGAATTATTGAATTCAATAATTTGATAACTTTAAGCATTTAACTGCATTTTATTAGATTTGGTTTGTCCCTCTACGGTCATTTTGTGCAAACTTTGGGCTAATTAAATCGGAACCTACAGTTTAACGTGGATTCTGAACCACTCCCAAACATCTAGGATTTGAATCTGAAGCCTATGGTATTAACGGTCAGAACTTTAGCCAATTGGCCATCGGGCCACGTAATTTATTAGACACTGGAACAACTTATTAGACTATTACACGCTCTTTTTTTTAATCTGAATGAAAATTTTGAAATTCAGTCTCAATCTTCATTGTCAGCTTATCTTAAACTTATATTAAATTATATGAGACGAAATTATAAAAAAATTTTGTCTTTAAAACTAAAAGTTGATAAAGGCTAAACATGAAAATAAAAAAATATTCCTGAGTATCAATATTAAATAATTTATATGAACTTATCTATTGTTATAAAAAATTATGTCATTCGCTTAAAATTTTAAAATTTTTAATGAAAAACAAACTTAATAGGGTATAACAAAACATCGAAATGTATTTCAAAACTTCATACTCATAGAAGATACGAAAACTCTACGTCAAATCTTTAAAAAAAAAAAAAAAAAAAAAAAAGAAAAGAAAAGAAACTTTTTCTGATAAACGGAACACTTTTCTGAAACAAAAAAATTGTTACATTTTATTGTCCTGCTAACAGCTTTTAGCACAAACTTTAATTTCGAAACTAACGAAAGAGTCAGCTAGATAACACAAATTGCAATTAATCTCATTAGTTAACTTTAGTAAGCATAACAAAGGGTTTCCCTAGACAACTCTTTACTACTATCATTCAATTACTTCGATATAAGAGAGTTTCTAAGCTTTTCCTTTTCTGTAATCTAATTTCCCAATAAACTATAGTTCCAATTTAGGTTATATATATACAGTGAACAACTGTCTTTTAAATAATTAAATTAGCTACTGAATAGTAAATACTATTCCTCTTAAATAGTAATTAAATAAAAATAAAATACTTTAAATTAAATTAAATTAAAATTAGAATTAAGTAAGACTGATTTACAATGCCCCAGTGGATTATAAAAAGTGGAATATACGTCTAAACATCCAGACACATATATATCAAATAAAAGTCCTTAGAGAAAAGATAAGGTATTCAGATCTGCTACAACAAAATTTTCTTATTTAATATTTTTTTTTTTCCTGTTTTTTTTCTTATAATAATTGAAAAATATTTCTATTCTTGAAAATTTTTTTTAAATTTATTCATGTCAGTGAGTTTTATCACTGTTATGAAAATAATGCCAAGCTTCACTGCATGGGGCCAAAATATGATGGCTTAAATCTTCAAAGTGCTGGATCGTCTAACTCAGGGCTGCACAAACTTGTGGAGATCGCAAGAAATATATAATGAGAAATAAAAATGATAATGAAAAAAAAAAATACAATGATAAGTAAAATTCTATCATTATTTTTCTATTATTCAGAACTGCTACAACAAAATTTTCTTATTTAATATTATTTTTCTATTATTTTTTTATCTTACAATTATAATTGAAAAATATTTCTATTTCTGAAAAATTTTAAAAATTGATTCATGTCAGTGAGTTTTATCACTGTTATAAAAATAATGGCAAGCTTCACTGTATGGGCAAAAGATGACGATTTAAATCTTCAAAGTTCTGGAACGGCTAACTGAGGGATGTACAAACTTTGGAGACCGCAAGCTGCATGTTTACATATATAATGAGAAATAAATGATATAATATAACAGAAAATAAATAAAGAATTTGATGGAGTACATTACATAAATTTAATAAGTGTTTTAGTGCTTAGATTAACTTTTTGTAGAAATCAATTAAAAAATGAAATGGCTTCTATTTATAATATTTTTTTTTAATATTCTTGCCTGAAAAGCCTGCCCTTGTGAAGACAGCAAGCTGCATGTTTACATATATAATGAGAAATAAATGATATAATATAACAATAAATAAATAAAGAATTTGATGGGGTACATACATTACATCTATTTAATAAGTACTTTAGTGTTTAGATAAATTTTTTGTAGAAATCAAGTAAAAATGTCATTCATGAAATGGGTTCTATTTATAATATATTTTTTAATATTCCTGCCTGAAAATGTTTGTTTACAAAAATATGGTGATCCAACAGACGCATTTTAATACATGACTAAGCAACAAACACAACTATTTTAATGAACGCAATTACAAAATGAAACATGTATTTGGCAAGCCCATAAAATATATTATAACAAATATATGTATGTTTCTTGATAACCAACAGCAATGAGATCCTTGTAGAAGAACAAGAAGTAAATGACTTTCAAATAACGTACATCGAGATGCTGCATCCAGGCTAAAACATTAATGACAAAAGTTCTTTGCCTTCTAGTTTTCAATAAATTTGAAAGCAAGAAATAAAATAGTTTCCAAACATTTAAATTTTTACTACACTAGCCAAATTATGATCCAAGCTTTAATTACAACAAAATCTTGAGGTTTTCAAAATGATACCTATTGTATGACTTTTAAAAGCAAAAAAAAGGCCATACGGTGAGGCGGGTCACAAACGCAGGCTATAGTCTAGAACAAATAAATATGTTGATGGATAGCATCGTTTGACTGAATATTTGTCTCACTTCAATTAGTATCTGTCTTTGTAAAAGTAAACAAAATATGATAGTACAATGATCCACACACGTGCAATTGCACTTAATTGTAAACATAATTAAAAAAGGCCAGACAATAGTAAGTTTATTAAAAGAATCAAATATAAATTCATGGATCATTATTATTGTTTTTATATAGGAACAATAGATGGTAATTTAAAACTTGCTATTGTTCGTACTTCACTGATGACATACCATCAAGCTGAAAACGCCTAAATAGTAACAAATTGAATATTTTTTAACTTCGTAAAATAATTAATTTTAAAATAAATGTGTTTCAATATTAATATCCATTTAATTTGATTTATTTTTTTAAAAAGTATAAAATTAATAAATAAAAAGGAAGTAATGAAACATCAACAGTAACTCTTATGTTTAGAAATTTTATTTGGTTGAAAGTAAACAAACTTTATAATTAATATAATCATTAACGTTGAAATATGAAATAAAATAAATCTCTACATAATGAATCACTTTAAACAATACAATGTTAAATTTTAAGCATAATTTCAATTGTAGCTTTCTTGTTTTTCTTCTTTAATAAGGCTTTAAATTTTTAAGTAGAATAAATATGCAATGCAATAATTGACAATTAAAAAAATTACACAATTTTGATTCTAGAAGAATAAAAATTATACCTCACAAAGGTGAATGCTCCTTCGATTAAAAACTTTATACTTATTAGCCAACGACCTTCGAATACTGATGGACTGAAATGGTTGAACAGCTTTTAGCACGTTTCAACATATGCAGCAAATTCTTTTTTAATCAATTTAACATATGATCCTGTGTCACATCGAAAACTCCCCACTTATTAACGTAATAAAGTTATTTGACCCTATTCATAGGATTTGTTCATGAATCCATACCTGTTTAATGAATTCATGAATTTCACTCTTGACAACATATAATGGATTCTTTCAGCTACTGTAGCTTTTTTTCTTACCGTTTCTTAAAGGTGTCAGTTTTTTATTTGACAAGCATAACGTATATATTGATCTCCTGACAGGTCTATATTTACCCTTTGCAAAAGCAGATTGACTATGACATCCAACAAAATAAAATAACGTTGATAGTTCATGCAATAAAGCTTACAACGATTCATTGCCGGTTAAAGCAGAATTTATTTTTGGTCTCTCATTTGCTCTATGTTGAATAAACTTTTGAAAAGATTGCATAAATAAAATAAATACTTGTTCGTGTTATCGACATTAAACAAGAGTTTTTACAATACAGGTTTCATTGTTATATAATATGATTAAAAAGTAGTATAGATCAGAAACAAGTTCGTAACAAGTTTGAATAAATAGTGATATTTAACAATATAAGTAATTTAATCTTTCTTTTCTATACTAAATTAGCATCATGTTTCTTTTCACTTCTTTAAATCATTATATTGTAAATTTTTTTTTAAAAGGTTCTGTTGAAAGTAACGAACGAATTTTTAACCTTTGCAGAAATATTGTTGTAACCTTAAAAGATTAAAGTTGAGACATAACTATGAAATATGTATCTACGTAGTTTGAAGATAACAAAGTAACTGCTGAAGTCAAAATTGAAAAGTTATTTAACAAATAATAAATAAAATTAATAAATTGAAAAAAATAAATACAATTAAAATCGCAAATAAAATTTTTTTAAATTTGAAAGCTTTTTAAAATCTTGTTTTTTTTTTTTATTCTAGTCTGTTTAATAGCTAGACTAAAAATATAGTAAGATTCAGTTGTGAATAGATCATTTATTTTTCCAGCATTTCAAAAAATGTAAGGTTCATCGTTTTTTTTCCCCCTCCCAGTTTTGTACGATACGTTTGCATTCTAATTATGCATAATCTAATCAAGCAATATAATATATTATTTTAATACGAAACATGATACGTTTTAATCTTTCTGTTTCTATACTAAATTTTTAAACATCATGTTTCTTTTCGCATTTTTAATTCGTTATATTGTAATTATTTTTAAATGTTCTGTGGAAAGTAACCCAAGATTTTTTACAGCCATAACTATGAAATCTATCATTATCGTATATAATTGTAGTGTGAAAATAACAAAGTAACTATTGAAATCAAAATTAAAATTTATCAAACAATAATAAACAAAATTATTAAATTGAAGAATAAAGACAGTTGAAATCACAAATAAACATTTTTAAGATTTGAAAGCTTCTTTAAAATCTTAATTTTTTATAATTCTAATCTGTTTAATAGCTAGACTAAAAATATAATAAGATTTACATATCATTTAAATTTTCCACATCTTAAAAAATTTAAGGTTCATCGCTTTTTTTTTTTTTTCAGTTTTGTACGATACATTTACATTCTAATTTTGCATAATCTAATCAAGCAATACAACATTTGAATTCCTCTCATAGCATTTATTTTATACTAAACATGATAAGTTCTATACTATCAAATTTTCTATACTGATTTCAAACTTCACCATACAATCTGTAACTAATTTTTCCTGAGCATCTGATATCTATATCTTTAACGAGTATAATATGAGGTCAACAAGTTTCCATAAGCAAATCTGAGATCATGCGCAATTCCACCCACATCTCCTGTCTAACAGTTGGGTGGAGTTCTTCTGCAAGACCTCTGATATTCCGCTTATTCATCGTTACTAAAATACGTGTCTTGCATATTGCATATCAGATGGAACATCATTTCATCTCCACTATACTCCCAGTGCCCTTGTGCAAAGCGTGTATGAGAATTCGTCGAAGGAATGCAGCAGTATGTAGTGCTTCAGTCCATGGACGAGAAGCTAGTTTCTTTGCTGGGCACGTAATGTCTATATTAACTTAACAACAAATCCAGGTAACAGCGAAAGCTTTAATAAAAAATAATCAAAATTCTAGTTTGGATTCAAGCATAAAGAAAGAAAAAAAAAGTTCATTTAACTATCACAAGTTCATTTTCTTTTTTCAAATTTAAAAATGCAATGTCGCAAAATTAAACATAAGAAAAAATTTCCTTCTTCCTAATTTTTATAAATGGGAAAACTGACTTTCATATAACATCTCGATTATTAACGAGCAATATTATTAACAATTAAATTGCAGTAATTCAAGTAAAAAATAAGTTGCAAAACAGTTTACTGATATATGTTCTAAAATTACTTTTTTCACTAAAACTTAAACTATTATGAACAAAAATGTGATATGTATTACGTGTTACTATGTTAATGTGTTGAAGAATGACAGGCTATGAAACACACAAGAAAATCGAAAATGTAATCGAAAAAAAAAAATAATTACCATTTTTATATTGATACAACTAGGAAAATATTTTTATCAAAAATGAGCTTTTCTACCAGTAACGAAATTATAAAGAAAATTTTTTTAATAAAACAAAATTTTTAAATTAAGTTCTCTTTAAATTTATTATAAATTCTGTAAACATCAATAATTGAAACTGATATGATAAGGATAAGCAATTATTATTGATGCCTAATTATTTTTTAAAAACAAAAAGTGACGTTTTTTAAATTATTAATTCTTAAAAATAGAAGAATATAAATTCTAAAAAAAAAAAGACAACAATACAAAAGAAGAACAAAACAAAGAACTGCAGTATCTTATTTCTTCATGCTAACAGAAATCAAAATCACTGCACATAATACATAATCGAACTTTAAACGAAACATCAATTTAGTATTTTTGCAATATTGGTTTTATGAAATAATTTTTGAATAAATTTTAGCGCACATTTGATATGGTACAGTGGTAACTTTACTCAGAAACTATTTACCGTCCTATTTCATATTATAGCTTCAGGGGGATAAAAATTCAGATTAGGTGTTCTTCAATAAGAATATTCGAAACAGATTACAAATTTATGCTCTTGCATAATCGAGTTCTTTCTCAAATATGAAGAATCCAATTTAACCACCAGACTTTTATATAAAATTCCTCCAACCAAAGACAAAAAATAAAAGCATTTCATTGATTCGAATGGTGTCTTCACGATATTGAACAATGAAGAATTCTAGACTTTATTGGACATGACATTAAAATGGAGAATTAGAAACAGCAAATTGCAGCAGAATCAATAACAAGCAACAGAATATTTTGTGGATCGTTCTTCTTCCAAATGCATGCTTCGAAATAAAGAAAAAAAGTAGTGTGGAATGACTTTAGGGCTTCAAAACTACACAATGAAACATAAATAAAATAGTGCAAAATAAATTGCCTAAATGTTATAAAAAGTTTTCCGTTAAGCCCAGAATGTTTGAGACATGTTCATTTATCTTCACTATGCGGAACATCATAAATGAAAAGACAAGAAGCTTTCATGAAAACTAAAGACATACTTAGCTAGGACCATTAGAGAGAAAAAAAAAACAATGTTTTTCACAACAAAGAACTCTACGAACCAGTAGTTTTTATGAAACAAGATTTTCTCCCTATTGGTTTAAATATTTTACATCCAAAGCGTACAAGGGGCAAGCGAGCAGTTAATGTTGCTACGAAAACCGTATACATTATTTTGCAGTGTAAATGATTCTGCATTAAATATTAACAGAAGAAATCAAATATAATACATGAATTTTCTATAAGATATTGTGGCCCAACACAACGTTTACTCACAATAAAAAGTATATTAAAAAAAGTTAAGATTGGTTATCACAGGTATTTCGTTTAGATTTTCAGGAATAAAATGGAATTACGCTAGATTACCTTAAATTCTGAAAAGCATGCATTCCAAAATGACTTGGCGTTCTCTCTTTTTATATATATATATATATATATATATATATAACACAGGCAATTATTTCATGTTTGTATCGATTTAAACTGGAATTAAATGTAGAAGGCACAATACAATTATATTAATTTAAGCAAGGATCGATCAAAATGTCAGATGACACAAGGATAAATTATTCAATGCTAATTACAACAAATAACTTATAGCCGAATAGCTTTTGACAGATACAGATACCATACATTTTAACCAGTTCATTGATTAAAACAACCACTTTTTTATAAATTTATATTGATTTTGAAAAATCATTCTTAAAAAGTTTCATATTGCTGTTCTGATGTCTAAATATTAATAAAATTTTGAATTACTTCAAATAACATTTTCTCAGAAAGTTATTGTTATTCTCAAAATTCATAACAAAATAATAATTTATCGTTCAACAAAATATTGTAGCTCTCGAAGTTAAAATAGAACTTTTCTAATTGCACTGAGCATTTTGAAATTAGCAAGTTGCACAATTAGTAATGTTTGGGAGAAAAATTCCCTGCAAAAATTAAGAAAAATCAGCTTAAAATCAAAATTTGTGAGGAGCGTTGAACGCAAAAGAAGAAGTTCTTTTCATTCTTCAAGAAGAACATCAAATCAAATCGCAATTAATTCTTTTCCATCCTAGTTCGTAAAAACCACCATGGAGGCAACGAAGGAAACCCGGAAATTGTAATTAAGCAAACCGAAAGAGAAATAATAAAAAATAAAATACAGTCGGTAATGAGAAATAAAAATAAAAACTCCGTCACGATTTTTCATCCACTCTTTTTCTTCACCAACATAAAACTCGGCGTCTCTTGCATCGCCTATATTTCGCCGGCAGTCAAATAAAAAAAACCATAAAAAATCTAACGAAGTTGTCCAGCTAGGATGCCCAACTTCATTTCATCCGTGAAAAATAAAATAGTTCAGTAAAGAATAAGATACCTTAGCAAATTAAGACACCACCCACATTCAAGCAATGATCCACAGACAAGGCTAAGGTTAGTCAAAAGTAACATGATGACAACAGAGTAGAAATCCATGTTTGTGGTTACGTGTCACGAATACCACTTCAGAATCCCTAGGCATCTGTTACAATTGGACAACCCACCCAACGTTTCAACACTAAAGGTGGAAAATATGGGAGGTACAGTCCACAACTATTGGGAGACATATCAAGTGATTAGATTTAGCACGCGACTTGGGACAGGTGCATTTGCGAGATCTACGTTATGAGGCATGACACCCTAATGAATGCTGGGTACGTGTTGGGCGAGAATTACGTCCACCCAGCAGTTTATTATCCAATAAATTGCGATCATAAAGAACACAGTCAACGACCGAGCTCTTGTATAAATGAAGGAGATGGGTATGATATTCTAGGTGGTAGTGACATGGTTCTGTCATAATGGAAATTCACTGTCAGAAGACGTCGAAAGCATCTGTCTTTATCTTTAAGTAGTAGATTTATTAAACTATACGTTTTTCATCATGGGCTATTTTTAATGGTTTTACTAGTTTTCTAAAAAAAAGTAATTTTCTAACTACAGAACATTTCATGTTAACATAGTTCATAGAAAATAAAAAAGGATGCATTTATTCATTAATTTCTTATCAAAGGACATAATTTTTTTTTTTAAATGATACTTTAAATTAAGATTTTAAGCTTTTTAGTACATACCTACTAACTTGTTTTAATTAGTCTTGTAGGCTTAGTATAATAAAATAAACACATTTAAAAAAGAAATATACGAAATAGATGAATTAACCTAATATTATTTAGATTTGGATTTTTTTGTGTCTCAAAACATTTATTGAACTATTATAATCAATTATTGTAGCTTAAGGGTACAAATATCAAAAGTTCTTGGCACAAATTACCTTAGTATCAAAGTAAGCAAATTACCCTTAGTCATTAAGGAATGTTTTAAGATTTATAAGATATTTTAACTTTAAGTGACAGAAAACAAAATAATAATCTAAATATTCTTATTTCACAACTTTATTCAAAAAGAAATTAAAAAAAAAATATCAATACTTTATGCCTTTACTTGTTCAGTTATCGATAATATATTCAACCATGATTCACTCTCATATTTATTCAGCTTGGAATCAGTCCAGTGTTATTTACAATATTAAAATGCAAATTGAATGAATTTAGCAGAAAAAAAAAAGGACGAGAAACTTAAATTGGTAACGTGCTTAGGAAATTGATAAAGGTATACAGCAATTCTCGACAAAAGGTAATTAAGCTGCAATTTATGTAGCTATGTGATTGCGGAATTAATGGAAAATAGTTGTTAGTGAAAGGAAAAAAAATGAATTAGTATTTTATGACTAATTCGTGTATTCTAAGAATAGATAATATTTTCAGCCTCAGATTAATGAAGAAATGCAAAGATAATTAATAATTAGGAAGTAATCGTGTTTATATTAATGGCACAAATTACTTTTGAAGAAGAACATTTTAAAGAAAATAATGCAGCTATTTCGCACGTGTAAGACTATAATATATTATGCAAAACATACCATATTTGTTGTTCAATCTCAATTCATCATACATTTCAGATTTCATTACTTTACTCTGGAAAGTCTGTCATAAAAAATTTAAATATCTGCCTGTTAATGCCTTTTTTATATGTTTATATCATGCTATTAAATTAATTTTGTGATTTGTCCTAAATGAAATACTAAAGAAGACATAAGCGATAAGATTCTATCAGGTTTATGTTCAGTACAGAACATTAATTTATTTCTTATAAGTATCTGGGTTTTTAAAATTACTGAAGGTAAATTAAATGCCGTTTCTTTAACTTTTGAAAAATTTTGGAAAATAAAGACTAGATATTCAAATAGTTTTTGTGAAAGTTGTAACTTTTAAATCAAATACTGATGTCTAAATGTTAATTTTTATAATAGATCCCAAATATGAAAATGCAAACTCTTAAAACAGTGAAATTTTTATAAATTTTTAATTTTTATAATGATTATTTTTTAACGATCAGTTAGTTTGAATAAGTATTTATGTGTTCCCTCTTCAAATTGTTCTTATACAAGGAAAGATATATACTAAAATATTTTAGTTCATTTTAATATTTTTGTTTAACACTAATACTAAGAATTAAAAATAAGATATATTGTATCCTTTATTTTCTTTCACAACCTGAAATAGTCATAAAAAGACATGAAGTAGGGAGTAAATTTAAGCAAGTTTTTGAGTAAAAGTTACTGTGATAATTTTCCAAGAATTCTTTATTATTATCAGTCTCAATTATATTAAGGTACTTGAATGGCAGATAATAAATTAGTATATATTATTTTTATTCATAAAATATTGTCAACCGAACTCGTGGTATGCTGGACAGTTACGGTACAGCAATATTGTGTCCGTTGTAGTCAATGCTTTTAGAAATGAGGAGTTTGGAGGCGATTTAGACAGCATGGGTAAGCATCAAGAATAACTTTCGTGTAGTTCAGTGGGAGGTTTTCAATGTTTTCTTCCATACAACAAGCAGTTACCCCTAAAAGTACTTCAAAAAGCGCGCTAATTTGTACGCTTTTCCTTTGTTAACCGTTGGTGAGCTGTTCATGGTATACTTAAGTGGGACTCATCGATGTACAGCAAAAAATAATAGAAGAAGCATCAAGAATCAACTTTCGTGTACCCAGTGGGAGGTTTACTGTGTTTTCTCCCATACAACAAGCAGTTACCGCTAAAGTCCTTTCGAAATGCAACGCTCTTCCTTTGTTAACCGTTGGTGAGCTGTTCATGGTACACTTAAGTGGGACACATCCATGTACAGCAAAAATAATAGAAGCATCAAGAATCAACTTTCGTGTAGCCCAGTGGGAGGTTTTCTCCAATATAACAAGCAGTTACCCCTAAAAGTCCTTTCGAAAAGCAACGCTCTTCTTTTGTTAACCGTTGGTGAGCTGTTCATGGTATCCATGTACATCAAAAAAGTGATAATAATAACAATTACAACATTAATTGTCATTTATGTCATGTAGTCATGTTTAATTCATATCATGTGGTGAGTATAAAATACACCCCCCTCCAAACGTGAAGGTCGATCACGAATTTTTACGATTAAAATGAGTTGCACGTCGGATGCATGCTACTGCATAATACATAGTCATGAAAGGAATTCGGGAAGTGAGAGGAAACGTAATATATTGTTTCTGACCCCATTTTAGTTTGGATTAGTTCCATGATATAATTTAAGAGTTGGTGTTTCCCCCATTTGAGTTTACGTTTTATGAGAAAATATGCATCAAACACACACGCAATCAATCGATTCATTCATTCCGCAGTACTAAAGGTTTCTTATCACGAAAACGCTTAAATTCATTTTATTGTTAGGAATGCATATACAACAACACAGAAACATTGACAGATATTGCTGGTGAAGCTGTCATGTATATCAATTTGAAATTCTTTTCATTTTCAGGGAAATCTATTACTCATTATGTTACCTTTACACTGTGAGCAGAGTTACAGTTAATGTAGCTTTCTAAAAAAGGGTACATGAAAATAATTTTTTAATCATTTATAAATCAATTGCAATTGTTTAAAATTGAAATAAATGTTTATATAGCAAAAAAATACTAGAGATAATTGAAACATTTGTATTTTTCTCTTGTTTATTTTCTTGTAATGGTGAAAAAAAATTAGAATATTTATTTTGATACTGGCTTAGAAAAAAAATTTTCGAAATTTTATTCCGAAAAGAATTACATTGCTTACAAGTTTTCAGTCCAAAACATTTTTATTCGGTCAAAACATTTTACTTTAAATATTGAAATCACATTCTCTTTTTCAATTATTTTAGACCCTATTTTTGAATTATTTCATGGGGAGTGTTTTGCATTATGATTAAATAAACCTTTAAGAAAAGAAAAAGTTAATTCATTTGATAGATTAATAAATATAAAAATCAAATAAAAAAATTCCATGTTCTTTTCTATGTAAAAAAATAAAGCAAACACAAACGATACAATTAAAATGATAGAAAATGCATTTTATTCATAAATGAAATTTTTTTTTTAAAGAACTTAAGCTACCAACACAAAAACAGATTTAAATATTTTGATGACATTTTTGCTGTACTTAATTTATTTTTACGTAAGTACAAACTTATAAATAATAATCATGATTGAAATTTTCTCTTCCTTAAATAAAAAGAAAAGCAATGATAACTCACCAATTACTTGGGAAATAAATGTAAAGCAAGAATCAAGAGGTCTTTGGAAATCTGCATTTTCCAAATTATACAACCAGAAGCACTACTCTCTGTCTTTCCAACGATCGGGAAAGAAAATCCCAACCTCATCTACAACACAGAACATCGACCTTCCGAGTAAAAACACAACCAAGAACGACTTCAGTTGGATTTGCTAATGTCGTTCAACCTTTTTAACAGGAACTCCATGCAAATATAAGGCCACCTCTGGGATTCAACATCTCTTGTCAGCGATAGTTCTTGAAAAAATACCGAGTCTATTTGCTCTCTCAAAACCACTAGAGGGAACATGTGCACTGCTTGAAAGGTTAGGGGCGTCTCTAAGATTGTCCCACCTGCAAATGCTAAACACTACACTTCAACGAGTTGTTTCACCTTTCCTCCCCAAAAAACATACTTCGTTTCGAAAAAAACCTGGAATCTGAGACTGACGCGACAGCCATATAGATTTTCAAAGGAAATGGACGAGATTTTTTCAGAAGTAAGAAATTCAGACATTGAACTAGCTTGAGGTATCGTTTTTCGTGGTTTTCACATTCCTGGAATTTTTATATTTTAGTATAAAAATAGATTATACAACTATGCAAAACCTATTACATTTATTTTCCAAGTAACTTGATTTTATAGTATATGAAAAACTAAAATTTCCAGTAGGTAAAAAGGTACACCGATAAATAAATTTTAATGCATGCATATATTAAGACGAAAACTATAAAAAAATTAAAAAGTGAATGTGCAAGGGACTTTTCAAAAATACAATTAGTTTGCACAACAAAACTATTGTAGCATTCCTATACATAAATTTTGATGTGATTTCTAATTATGCCCACCAGGAAAAATTATAAAAAACAGAAAAAAAAAAGAAAAAATTTGAAAATGAAATGAAAAAAAAATCTTAATCAGATCAAAATGAACATATATTTATGTACAAAATATATAATAAACAAGTCGGCCATGATGTTAAGGAAAAACTCATAAAAATTAATTATAATATCAGTTTTATCACGAAATATTTATCCTCAGGATATTATAAACCATATTATTTCTGCTTAGCATTATATATTTATTTATTTAAAAATACACTATTCACTAGAAACTACTATCATATTTAATCAATCAGGGATATCTTCCATATAAGATGAGGTACATTTAATATTGTTTTTCTGACTTTGTGAATCTTATTTTGTGAATCACTTTATGAATTGGTGACGGAAAATTTTCATATTAAGAAGATCTAATTTTTCTGAAAACAGATTGGTATTATCAAAAATTCAGTTGACAAATGTCAAAAATTGAAAAATAAACATTGTAACAATACTGTTTTACTAAAATACACAAATTCCTTGTATGATCGGTACAGTAAAATTAATTGCATGGAATTATTTTTGCAGTTTTTAAAATACACAAGTACGTCTAAACTTATGTCAACATTCATAAAATTCAAAAATTTACTTTATGTTTAAGTTAAGATGAAGAATGATTTTGGCCTGATAATATACAGAAAATAAATGCAACGTGAAAAATTTTAGTTTTAAAAATTCGTTTTCAAACTTCTAACTGTTAACTCTCAGATTCTAGTTGTTACCATTTAAAATTAATTGTAATACGCCAATTAATATTATGGAGTCGCCAAACAAATCAAATTAATAGCAGTAGTAAATAATCCACATAAAAATGTTCTCGCTAATAATAAGAAAATTAATTTACAATCAAAACGAAATAATATATTTCATTCATACACATATTATTTATTAAAATTGTTTGAAACATGATTTACTGAAATTTTAAGCATAGTATTTGTAAAGTATATTGCTGAGTAACTGTTTAATAAAATCAATCCATCAATTTGATTTTTTTATATATGTAAACATTTATAACATCTAAAAGAAAAGGCTTAAACAATAAATTGTTACAACAGTCTTTAACAATGTATACAATTTTTACCTAACCCCTATTCTGAACTGAAGCGTAATTCATTTTTATGTAAACAACAACGCCGCTAGCGACTGAAAAATGATTAATTTGAAATCATATGTCAAAAGAAATCTAGGTATATGTATAAGAATGAATAATTGCATAGGATCGAAATCTAAATTCGTAACAAGCAGGAAGTGTTTCTCATGAAATGACAAAGCACAAAAGTTCGATTTCTGCTTATGCAATCGGCACATCAAAGCACCAAATCAATCATTTCTAAACAAACACTTCAGACTGCAGCAACGACCCTTTCGTGAATTTATTCGGGAATTATAATTCCAATCGTTTTCAATAATTGTGCACGTGCCAGGCTTACGAAAAGATGTTTTAACACCTGACCTTGCCATGGCCACTGTTATCTTCAGGATCAGCAGGACTTAAAGGTAACACGTGTTCGTAAACACTTCGCACATACTTCATCCATTTATATAGTTACAAGCTGTTGCGAAAGTGGTTGATAACAGTGTTATGATACTCACCTTAAATCACAAGAATCGATTTGTTGAACTCAATAGAAACAAAATTAGAAGAGTTCGTGCATGAACCTTTTTTTTTTTACTATGTAAACAATACACTTCGTTATTATTATGTAAGCGATAAACTTTTGCTGTTGCTATGTAAGCAATTACTTCGTTTATTATGTAAGCAATAAAGAATTATTTCAAATTTTGGACTTTAGTAAGTTATAAAGTAGATGTTATAAATCCAGGCACATTAAGCTAGTGGAAGACGAAGTGCTCAATTTAATTCAAAACAACATTTTAATATTTAATTTTTGGAAACATTTTTTCCAATATTAATGATTTTAATCATTAACCGATACATAACAAATCTCTAATGGCACCAGAATTTCAATGATCTCTCAATGATGACTTTTTGATCACTGGTTCCACCATAATTTCGAATGAGCACTTCTATGGATGGTATCTGGGAAATTCGTACCCTTTTTCTACCTCTACGTACTTAAACGAAATAAATTTACATTATATAGAATTATTGTTTTTATATGTGAACACAGAAAATTCCGTTTCGGTTTGCTTGAAAAGCTTCGGGTTGATCTTCCCTAGATCAGAAACGAAGCTAACTAACCACCAAGTTCATTTTCAGAATCATCAGTGTACATTTTTCAATAACAAAATATATAGCATAGTTATTTTATCGATATCATTTAAGAACATTGTTTTGCATTGCATTTCCTCAGATAAATTATTTACAGAGTTTCAAGCGTCTTTAAAATGTCTATTTAAGATACAAAGTTTCAAAAAACTAAAGTTAAAATTTTTGCGATCATTGAACCGCATCATATAGAAATGTACGTTTAATATGTTTTGCAATGTTTTATGAATAATAAAATTTTAAATTTTTTTCGAATGTGAATAGTTAGTTTAAATTATAAAATGTAAGGCTCACAAAGCATGGTAACAAACAAATGTGACAAGTAGAAATATAAAATTTGTATTTCGAAAAGTTGACCTTGCCTTTTAATGTATTCGTCCTTCAAACCAAATTCGCATTTAGATGTCATCAACATTTCCCCTTTCAGGTCCAATCCATGGAAAAAAAAACTGTGCAGAATCTCGAATCATGTACAAAATTTATGTCGCAGCTTGACAGCTAAGTGCCCCCACTGTCACATAAAGATCAAAATAAATTTTATTTATCAGCTACACACCCGATAGATCTGAGAAAGAAAAGAGACTTTTCACAGCAAGTGAAGCCCTGCAGAAGTTTATGAAATGAATGTTTGCATAACGGTGAATGAGCTTATCTAAGGAATTCATTTATCGCAAAAGGATGTCTCTTATCTATGTGGCTAACCCTTCATTGATACTTCAAAAATTGATAAACACGTACTTGAAAGGTTTTATTTGTATTTTCGGATGCTTCTCTTCGGAAAAAACAATAAAGGTGAAAAGTGCAATGTGAATCTTGATACGTTCTGGTAGGTGGGTTTTGACAGATAGATGTATTTATACCAATATTAAAATTAAACATTAATAAAATACTGTAAATGAGCATACCATGGAAAAATATTTTGATCAATATAAGTAAAATACTTTTCCTGAATGAATGTTTTAATCATAGATGGACAAAAATATTATATTAACTCTTTTTTTACATGATTCGTTATGCTTCTTTTGTGCCATATGAACATATTATGCATTGAAAATGTTACATGAACATAAAAACGGCATATGAACAGACATGATCATGACAGCACATTCATTAATCACTTGATAATGGTAAAACCACTTTGGTAGATAGGCGTTGTTCTCCGGTTCCGCTGCAATTTAGAACAAACGCTTCCAAGGATGGAATCCACCGTCTTCCTTAAACTGTATGCGGCCTGATGGCAATTAGCCTTTGGTACCACAAGCTTCGGATTCTAATCCTGGCGGTGGCATGGATATTTGTTAGTGGTTTGGAATCCATATTAAACTATAGGTACCGGTCTAATTAGCTTAAAGTGTGCACAAATTGACCGTAGAGCGTCAAACCAAACCAAACCCTTAAACTGTATGGAGAGCTTTTCCGGTCTATTGATATAAGATGCTCATCTCCGAAGTAAACACAGTTGTTTGATGGCAATTGTCGGAGTTTGAAATCAGCTTCCCAAATTCAGAAACGCTAACCACAGGCCTAAGCTTATCCACCGACCTTATTTAACGTTTGACGCCTAAATTTATACTCTAAAATTAAAAAAAAAACATCACATTTAGGCATAATAATATGTAAATAGACGTTAAAAATACCTCAATAGATATATGATAGATTTGATAAATACGGTCATGTTACTCCAAATCAATATCAACAATCTAACTTTATTATAATATTGATCATACTATTCAAGTAATTAATAAAGAATAAACATAAGTGAAAAACACTAAATATAGGAAGTTCTGATGCATGAATTGATCATAAAAAAATCACAAGCTACACGTGATATTTTTATAGTCGTAAACACAAATGCATGATACTAAATAAATATGACAAAAAAAAACACGCGGAAATTTTAAAATGTTATTCATTTTTGCACAACATAGCAATAGACATGTAAATAGACGTTAAAAAACATCGATAGATATATGATGGTTTGATAAATGCGCTCGTGTTATTCCAAACCAATATCAACAATCTATCTTAATCATAATATTGATTACACTATTCAATTAATTAAAAAGCATCAACATAAGTGAAACACTAAAATATATAGCAAGTTCAGATGCATGAATTGATGCGGAGAAAAAAAAATCACAAGTCACACATGATATTTTTTATAGTCGTAAACACAAATGTATGATACGAATTAAAACATGACAAAAAAACCCATCATTTTTGCACAACATAGCAGAAAACTAACGTAGAAATGTATTTCGTCCCATTGAAAGCATACGAATTTTCTTCCCATGTTGACTTAACTTTTAAACAAAATCCTAGAAATAAAATCAATTCAAGCTTAAAACAAAATTTAGTACGGATATAAAAAATTAAGTACCTTCTTACATCCACATCTTAAAGAAATATTGCGATTTCCCCCTTCGAAGCGTAAAGCGATCATTCATAAAATCTTAATCCCACTGCAACGCTGGAAACAAAAGCTTAAAAAATTGTAAATATTAATAAAAAATATCTAATAAAAACACTCAAATTTACCGCCTAACGTAAGTATACTTAAGACTAAATAACTCGATACTTTGCACCAGAGGAGAGGAAAAAAAAAGGTTTTTTAACAGCTTCATTGGAAATTAAAATTGCGCTTTTATCTTCAGTATCAGGATGCTATTTGGGATGCGAGAGAATCTATGAATAAATTGGCAGGGGATTATTTTTTAGGCCCACTTCAGAGAAACAAATCAGATTAAGTGGATAATTATATATAGCAATCAGTTTTACGTAGACCCTTACTAAATATTTCAGACGTTTTAATTATTTCATATAAAAGTAAAGAATAATTATAATCAAATAGTATGACATTGATAAGCATTTGAAAGGCTTATTTCAAAGCCAAATTAAAAAAATAAATAAATACGATTTAGCAATAATCGTCGAAAAAGAGAACCCTTACATATAGTAAAAAAATTGTATCCTAATAAAAATATGTTCCAAATGATTATATTTACATATAGAAGAAATTGTATCCTAATAAAAATATGTTCCAAATGATTACATTTACATATAGAAGAAATTGTATCCTAATTAAAATATGTTCCAAATGGTTATATCTACATATCAATTCCTTTCCTTAAGACTGAATTAGTTATATTTCCTTAATAACGTCACTCACCACAGCATATTCAGCATCATTCATCTACATTTCCTTAATAACGTCATTCCCACTGTAGATACAGCATTATTCAAATGCACAAGAAAAAGATGGCTAGGATAACTACAAGAACAAAAAGAATAAGATAATTTTCCTCTTAGAAATACTACTACTACTACTACTACACTACACACATCACTGTGACTAGAGTCGCCCCTATATAGTTTGGGAATGATGTGGGTGAGAAATCTGATTGAACTCTGTGACCCTCTACAGACATATGAGACTGGGACCTACGGCTTAAAGTGGATTCTGAACCACTACAAACATCCATGGCAACGGCGGAACTGGAACCGAAACCTGGTACCGAGCGCCAGAGCGCTAACCACTCGGCCATTCAGGCCCTCATGAAATAAATGCTGATATTTGTGTTAAATGTGGGGAGAAACAAAAAAACATCTACACACCCATACCAACAACAGCAAAGCATGCTGTCAAAATGCCGAATCATTCACTACTTTATGAATTTTGGTAAAATGAAGCCAAAATGCATATACAATTCATTCACAGCAGATGCTAAACCCGCTAAATCAGAGTTGCGCAGATACAGAAAACTGTATTAAGTAGTGATAAAAAGTCTACTAGAATCTTCACTGATTTTGATCTTTATCAATATAAGCATGAAACAGCAGCATTATTTAAAGAATTTTATTGAATGGCAAATTGTAATTACTAAATTTTATCCGATTCGCGGTCCAGTGGTAACGTCATAGCTACAGTAAAAGAGGTTCAAATCCGCAAATGATTATCCACTAATCCATTGAAATTATTTGCTTTCAAAAGGAGAAACTTTGATGGTAATTGTGACAATATCTACATGCGTCTTATAACTATAGTCAAGCGGCCCGTTGGGAATATTCCTGGTTTGCTACCATATAATCATCAAATGTAGGACATTTACCCCAAAAACTCCTCACGGAAGACAATGTTATTTTTATCTGCCGTCGTTGAGTTTATTGTTGACAAAATACATAAAAAAAGTACACGAGACCAGTTGATACATACAAAAACATCATTTTTATGACTAAAATTAAAAATTATTGGCCTAAATGTTTTTCAATTTCTTATTAATAACTAATTTAAATAGTTTGAAAATAAATATAATCCATAAATAAATATTTATTTTATATCATCTGAAAAATTCTAGAACATTAAGATAAGATTAAAAAAAATAAATGGAAAACGCAAGTTAAATATTTGATTTTTTTCTCTTATCAGACAAAATATGAAACCACAAGAATACAGATTAGGACTTGCCAGATAGATAAGCAATATTAAAAATGTACAGATACAAATTGGTTTATTCATATCTTCAGTAAAATTTAAATCATTAATACTGTTCGATAGCTCGGTCACAAAAATAAACTCAAGTAAAAAACGTGGACTGTATAAATTTAATCTCCTTTATTTCGGCAGCCATCACAGTCTCATATTGAAGATGGACTGCCACACGCAACCTTCCTCGTTGGTTACACTTATTGAACTCTTTTTACTTATGCAGCCATCAAACTCGAAGATGACTGCCACACGACCATTCTCTTTGGTCGCAGTTGTTCAACTCATTTAGTTTATGCAGCCATCAAGCTCGGAAGATGCACTGCCACACAACCTTTCTCTTTGGTCAAGTTCAACCCTGAGTTTCAACTCCTTTAGTTTATGCAGCCATCAAACTCGAAGATAGACTGTCACACAACCTTTCTGTTTGGTAGCTGAGTTTCAACTCCTTTAGTTTTGCAGCCATCAAACTCCGAAGATAGACTGCCACACAACCTTTCTCTTTAGTTGCAGAAGTTCAACTCCCTTCTTACATTCTTCTCTCCTCTCCCGTCAGCTCACCCCCTGCCAGACACCCCCACAGACAGGATGTTTTTCTGGACATAGGGCGTTGGCCCCTGGGCGCAGGGGAACCTGGGTTTCGACGTAACAAATACAACTTAAAAGAAGATGGTTATCACTTAAAAATCCGAGATAAATTTTTATATAATGGCAGAAACATAGAAAATGCTTATATTAAGAGCATTAAATATTCAATTATCATTTTCTTAAAAGGCATTACAAAAATATTAGCTACTCATTGTTTAATCTACTTTATATAATGATACATTGAAAAACTAAATTTTCTAAACTATTTGTGTAACGAATAGATAATTGTATATGAATTTAAAGCAAAATAACAATACAAAAAAGAAGCTATATATTTGATAAAACAAAATTTAATCTTTTTTAAAAATAATTTTACATTTAAATTGGTTATTTCATGAGCATATTTTTGTTGTTTATACTATTTTATCCTTTTACACCTAACCTAAAAGTGTACACTCAAGACTACAAAATCAAAAATTTCTTGCCATCTATCTAAACAAGACGATAGTTTTCAAAAAAATGTTTAAAATTATTTATATTTTTTAAGCTTATAAAAAAATGATATTTTAAAGTGTTAGCTGTCACTCCAGTTCTGACTAGTTAAGCTAGTTTGACACCAAATGCTTCACCCAGATTTTTTTTCAATAAAAATAGCCACTCAAAGAAAGGGAAAGAAAATGAGCGGCTTAAAATTGAGGTTGAAAAAGTTGACTTTTCCACAAATATTGTTGGGTTGATGGATATAGATACATACAGTAATAGCCAATAAAACCGAAAATTTTTATGTATATTACATTATAAATTTAAATTAGGCAAATAATAATGTTGAAAAGGAGATGGTTTTGACCACGTAGAAACGCATGAATTCATTATTGTTTTCTCTTCTAGTTTGCTTAGAAAATGTGCTACTGCAATTGTAAACAAGGAATGCTGCTGAAATATTAAGAATATATAGTCAGTCTATAACTGTATTATTCTTTTAAAAATACTTTTGTAAAATATTATAGGAAGGAGTGACACTTGTAATGTTTGTTTGGTGTATTGATTCATTTACAAATTCCATAATTTCAAATATCCCATTTACAAATTTTAAAAAAAGGGTCAAAATAATATTTATGTTTGAAACGAATTATTAAAAAAACCCATTGAATGTTAAATTTATTTATTTAAAAAAATAAACGTAATCCAACAACGTAATAACGTAACATAGTTTATATATATAATAGTCACTTGCCACTAAACTAGCCTTCACTTGGGGTCATATTATTAAAAAATAATGAGGTTTCTTCATATAAAACAATTTTTCTTTTACAAAATAAGCTACATTGCCGAATCTGTTATTCTTCAGTCTATTTATTAGTCAGTCTACTACTTTCAGTTACCTTACCATCTACAAACAACATTTATTTGTCTGCAGTATATTTATCGGAATCGTGTTATTCTAGTTTGTGATACATATTTTAATTATGAAGCACACTAAAATTTACTATTACTGAAAAATACTGTTGTGGCTTTTGTCATTCAAATTTGATTGTTTTAACTCTTTTCCTTGTCAGTCCTCTTTTGATTTTTGCATTGATATACCGGTTATATAAATATGATTTTAATAACCTTTAATAATTTAACATAAATAAAAAAAAATAAATCCACAGATATGGCAAAATCTAACATTTAAATCTAATCTGAATTTTTAATTGCTAGAATTGTAAAGTTTAAAATAAACTATATTTTATACGAATAAATTGAACATCGAATAAACAATTAACTACTAAATCAAATATTGTAAATGCAAAATAAACTTTTATATTTATTTTTTTAATATAAATAAAAACTTGCTAGTGTTTAAAAGGTGGGCCACTTTGTTTATAATTTAACTCAAATTGACGAAGCGAAACATAAACGTTAAACACCATGGTCGCACGTTATCATGAAAGTATATTTCATATAATTTCATTTAATAATTAAACATGTTTATTTTCATAACTTATCAGATAAAATAATTTTTATATCAAACTTTTATATATCGATAGACCTAATTTTATTTTATTAAATTATTGACAAAGCTTTTAAAAAATTAAGTGACGCCATTTAAAATACTTAAGTAACATATCAAATATAGTGACGCCCAGCAATACATGTCTT